>DWON01011202.1:0-10326 GCA_018251015.1 Phocides pigmalion okeechobee
TTAAAGGTGGTAGAGCCGTTAGAGCTCGCCCGGGGCGACACCACCGCCACCCTCATAACCCGCTGTAAAGCAACATGTTCTTCATGTATTGTGTTTCGGTTGGGCAGGTGTGGTTGCCGGATATACATTATTGGAGGCGACCATCTTAGTTCTCAAGAGTAGGAACGCATCCGCGTCCATCCTTGAATAGAAATTCTGTTCTCTTTGAGATCGGACGTGGTTTTCCATGAACTGTAGTGACCACTTAACATCAGGTGGCCTGTATGTCCGTTTCTTACTCTTTCTTAAAAAAACTAAGCCGTTGTCGACCAAATTTGTATCTACTCTCATAGGTATGAGATCTGTGTGATAAGTATCAAAACCACAGGAAACGAGCCAGATACAAACGATACAGCTCAAACACGTCGACACATTCCTAATGGATTATCCCCGTCTGTGTTCCAATGTGTGGCAAATACATTAAGCATTATATTCCGCTTCATATCTCCATTGCTTCATAGCTTCATTGCTTTTTATCACTGTATTGTGTTTGTTTCACTTTTACGGTGAAATAATCAACCAATCCTCTTTTTTTTCAATCAATCAAGTCCCACATTTTGTTCGATAGTGTAGCTTTAGTTAGATAGCGAGCACACAACATTGTTAATCGTGTGTATCAAATATTAACTATTTCTTCTCCAAACTTCAAACTAAAAAAAAACACTAGTCTAATCGATGCAGCAGGTGACAAGAGGGCTGATTGAATCTTGCGTAGAGAATCAACCAATCCTCAAATTAATCATTCATTTAGTCCACAATAATATTAGTTTAAATTATATGTTGACTGAATGTGTTTCCAATTGTGAGTGTTACAGTCGTGGGGTTTTGCACAATAAAACGCCGAGATTTTTACACACTTAGTATATTTAACGAACAGAGTTACGTCCTACCCTCTCTACGTGCTTGCATCTCGAATGCCCTTTAACAATCTGCTACCCTATTTATATAGTTTTATCATTGAGAGTCAAATATCGACTAATTACATTTAAAATGGCTAATTTAATACAAAAGTAAATAATAATGGTAATTAATAATTATTAAGTAATTAATATTAATAATTATAATAGATCAAGTACAATATGCCATATCTGTTGTGGGGCTATTGAGTAGTTGGTAACATGAGTTTTCAAATCAATGAACATTTTCATTTTAGTCCAATACTCAGCGGAGTCATAGAAACTTATTTTAATTGTTAAACTTAAAATTTAGTGAATATCATTTGAATTTCTATTACCTGGCGGACCTTAGGTTTATTAAAAGTCTATCCTAAACAATTTATAGGGAGTCCATGCCGATTCAAACATTTAATTTAATTACTAACTATGCCCACGACTTGAATGAACTGACTGAAATAAATTGACATAACTTATTTATTTGTGAAAAAAAAACACTAAATGTTAAGTGAAGCCCAACACAATATAATCCTGAAAACTGCATCCAAATCAGGTAAGCCGTTTCTGAGATTAGCGTGCACAAACATACAGACATACAGACAAACAAAAAAAAGGAAAAACATTGTTTTGGGTTCTCTCGCGTATGCAAAGGCTCATTATGAATTTTTAATATATCTGCTATGCACAGACAGCGATTATTTGAAGTTTTATTATATGTATAGATATAGATAGATAAGGTACTTAAATACAAGATTTTAAACTAACATCACCGCGGAATTTATACATTTAACACGTGTAAAGTGGTCTTGGCTAAACTCACAATAGCCGTAACCACGAACCATGCAACAGGTTCCAAATATCAGCAATTAATAAGTAAGATGGGTACCAGGGAGGTACCAGCGCCGCCCTCATAAAACTCCGTAAAGCATTAATTGTGTTTCAATTGGAGAGGTGCGGTTGCCGATTACACTTTGAAGCGAGACGACCGTCTTAGTCCTCAGGAGTAGCAACGCATCTACGTTCGAGCTCAGATAGGATTTCGGTCGTGTTTGTGTTTGAACTTGGATGTCTATGGGCTGCGACTACTCAACAACAGGTGGTTTGCATGCTCGTCTGCTACTCTTCTCGCATAAAAAAGAGAAGAGGAGAGACCCATATTAATCCCTGTCTAATCACATGCGCAGAGAATTATTCAGTGCCCGTAATAAATCTACGCTACACGAAACACAAGAAATGCTTTACGGTGGATTATGAGCGCGGCGGTGGTACCTCCCTTGTCGAACAATAGTTCTCGCATCTTTAGAATAACTCTATAACTCTATGAGAAACTAGCGCCACCACTCGCGTTCATAGACAACCGTGCTGTACGTCAAAATTATGTATTGTTGTTGACGCAACCATTGACATAGAGAAATGTCGATAACGGCAAATGTTTAGTAATAAGTTTTTTGTACTTGTGTTTTTAAGTTTATTTAAGGTTAATTTAGAATGTGATTAAAATCGGTAAAAGGATTATTTTTATCAGATGTACGCATTAACAAGTTTTGAATCTGTGGGGTCATGTACACGACACATCACGGATAAGTGGCGTGTGAACGACCTTTAGGAAATAAAAAAAAATGTTTGGAATGAGAACGTTCGTTGTTATTATTTGAACTAACGGTTTTTTGATATGAAAATCTCGCTACCTGAAAAATAGTAAACTTATTCGTCGATTAGAAATGTACAAAATTTTTATAATCACATTATATTTCACGGTTAACACTTTGACTGCAGCGTTTATATTAGATCGAGTCAGATTGCGGGAGGCGGCACAAAACTGGAGCTCTTTTCTCTAGACTGGAGCCGACAATTCACCGAAATATGATATTTTGAACTTGTGTGTTTCATCTACGAAAACACAAACTTAATGTTCGCCTTCATTCTTGTAATGCCGTCGTAAACGCACTTGTGTTCGCCCGTAACCCGTACACATTTGTACGTAGAAC
Organism: Phocides pigmalion okeechobee; assembly: GCA_018251015.1. Lineage (NCBI taxonomy): Eukaryota > Metazoa > Arthropoda > Insecta > Lepidoptera > Hesperiidae > Phocides > Phocides pigmalion. Next base: position 2,921 of record DWON01011202.1, read on the forward strand.
ACAGGTGTGTACAAGCCGCAAGCGCGTTACAGCAGGGAAAGTGTTAAATAGAATTCTATCTCTACGACTGTTCTCATTCCATACTACGCTTTTACTTACAAAAGTCAAGTATGTTCAACCACTTTGAAACGAATTAACATCAATAATTATCTCTTATGTTGTAGTTGGTGATAAATTTAAAATAATTGTATTGTGGGACACAATTTCTTAGAGAAAGCCAGGTTCCAATAGTTAACTTGTATGTGTAAGCGTGTGTTGATCGTTAGTTATCGTTAACATGACTAAAGTATGTAAAATAATGTCATGTTGTTCAAATTTATTTGTTTCGGCTTGTATTTTGAAAACTGTGTTGCTTTCTGCGACTTTATCATACGATAGTTAATAAAACAATACCAAGAAAACAATAAAAAACATAATTGACAACAAAACAATCCAAATTTAATCATTTGTACATTATATACAACCATTTTAATGCACGTAAGTGTATTCGGGGGTAAACTGAATGAAAACGTGGTGCGGGGGTGAGGGGTGAGGGGGCCAGATCTATGCATTGGATCCAAACGATACTTGTTCATTTAATGTATTACGGTTACTCATGATTTACTATACATTGCCGATATTGCGAACCGGTTGCATGGCTCGTGGTCACGGCGAAATCATACAACTCATGGTCGGTTTAACGTGACCACGCGTTTCGAAATATCGGCAATCAAAAATAAAAAATCTTGAGTACCCGGTGCATAGTAAATAATGTTTTCTTTTTAATGCGTGCAAATTAACGTGTACAAATCATTTGTCGGATTTGCATTTATCAGTATTATTTTTTAAAATTTCGATTGATCGCTCATTAATTTAACGTTTGTTTTGCTACTTACACTAGATCGTATGTCACTAGAGCCTTCTTTTATTCCGTTACGAATACATACGGGAGTTAAAAAAATAATTTTAATATTTAAAAAATAATTAAAAATCGATACCGTGATTCAGGATACGCGTAGCGCCACCTGTCGACAAGCATCAAAAAGTTGCAAATGCTTTCTATACGTATATTTTAACTTTCAGTATTCGTTGTCATAATTTAGGACACGTGTCGCCATCAGTTGACGAGTAGCACTGATCTTTACTGAAACTTTTTTTTTATTATTGTGAAGGAGTAAGAAACGATCTGATGCGAAGTGGTCACTGCAGCCCATGGACAACCACGTCCAAATTCAAAGAGAACAGAAGTTCTATTTGAGGATGGACGCGAATGCATCCCTAATCTTGAGGACTAAGATGGTCGTCTCCAATAATGTGTATCCGGCAACCACACCTCTCCAACCGAAACACAATACATGAAGAACATGTTGATTTACGGCGGGTAATGAGGGTGGCGGTGATGCCCTGTGCGAATTCTACCGGCTCTATTATCTTTATGACATTATTTTACATTTCTTTAACCATTTTAGCGATAATATACAAGTGGAGTTAGGGGAAAACGTTGGTTATACTAATATAGCATTTCGTTTCTAAACAGTTCAAATATATAAAAGCAATATTAAATATATATATACATATACTCATAAATTATTAATATAGGAATCTATGAGATCTATTTTGCTTGTATTTGTGTCTGTATGTGTTACTGTGATAATTACGTATTATGTTTTCTTTTAATCATAATGTGTGTGTAATATATAGCGTGTGCAGTCCACCTGATGTACGTTCACTGTGCCGTTGGTATCTCCCCGGTACCACGTGGTAACTTGCTAACCTTAGTTTGATTGAAGTGATTTGAAGTGTATGGAAGGCTATATTGACTATTTCTCTGCCTTCCATCTTAGCTCCGAGGACTAGCAGCGCATCTGCATCGACTTCTAAGACCTGTTTTATTTGGAGTCGGTTTATATGTGGTATCCATGAGCGGCAGTGACTACACACCATCAGGTGGACTGCATGATGAGTTGCCTTTATTGCATAAAAATGAATTTATAATTATAAAAGTAAACATAAAACGAGCAAAATAATGTCTGTATGTAATAGTTCTCGAGATAATACCAGATTATATTTACTGTAATGATTGTTATAATTAATGATAATAGTAATAATGGGTTTGATGTAGAATGTGCACTTTGTGGAATGTGCGCGTGACGCAAAATGAGCACTCCGCAAAGTGAGCATTTTGCAAAGTAAGCACTCCGCAAAATGAGCATTTTGCAAAATTCATACTTCGCGAAATGCGCTCTCGGCAATATGAGCACTTCGAGAAATGAGTATTATGCAAAATGAGTAATAAATATTTTAGTAATACACTAAGATGAGCAAAATGGTCCCAATATAAAAATCTTCAATTTTTGCTTAAATACTGTAAAAGTAACGTAAAAGCGGAAGCAACGATTATTTGTAACGAATTATATAAAAAAACTTTTTTTCAATGTACCGTCAGTACAGTGTCATTTCCGTTATACACACGTTGCGAGCACCGTTTCTAGTATAATATGAATGCTAAAACAAGTTTTTTACATTAGGACTAGGACCATTTTGCATGTGTAAGTATAATATACTTAAAATGAGCATTTTTATGCAGTGCTCGTTTAGCGTTGTGTTCATTTTGCGTAATGCTCATTTTGCGTAATGCTCTTTTTGGGTAATGTTCATGTTGCGTAATGCTCATTATGCGTAATGTTCATTTTGCGTAATGCTCATTTTGCTAAGTACTCGTTTTGCATCACGTGCAAAATTTGCGAAATGCACATTCTGCGTCATACCCGTAATAATAAATGTTTGTCTGTCTGTCGCATCACTCACGAGACTGCTACAAATATGAGTCACATGTCAAGTATCGCTTTTAACTAATGTTAATATTGTTTATAGGAAAATATATTGCGTTTGTTTAAATGTCTTTGTTTATGGTCGTTTGAGCAACTGTTCGTAGGGTCGTGGACCAGTTTGGCCCAGGATTCTCCAGTGCAGGTCAGTAAAATAGCATTTTTTGTAATGGAACATTGGGCCAGTGTAGCCCAGCTGTCTCCAGTATGACAATGCTTAGGATGCAATTGAAAAAGTTAAGTTCGATTCGCAGTTCGCAAAATGGCAATGGATTGATGAATATTTGATAGGGCAGCGCTCCCCAATTGGTCCTTGGTTGAAATTGGGAACCGGTGAATAATAGGTGTAAAAGAAAATTGATTGCGTCGACTCGCGTGGCACAGTATTATACAACCGGTTCAATCCCGGCTCGGCAGAGTTCTTTATAATGAATTCAGTTTTTTTTTCTGCGTCTGGGTGCTTTTTGTACGTATCCATGGCATCTACATAGGGATCCTTGTGTGGGGGTGTGAGTTTAGAAAGCGGGATTTATTTGTTATATATATTAAAACATAACATATATAATTGATATAATCTGCCGTCACAAGCTGTCTTTCCGTCCATTTTGATACTTGTAAGGCGAGATTTTAATGTTTCTTGCATTTTTTATTTGATTTGTTTGAATAGAGGGCGCTACTTGCCTTATGGACGTACCCGCATTTTGAAAAAGGCAATTGGGCTCATTCTAAAAGGAAACCAGTGCCTGTCAATTTAATAGATGACAGGATATTAGTGCCGGGGAGTTACCAGCGCCGCCCTCATAATCCGCCATAAAGCATTAGTTGTGTTTCGGTTGAAGAGGTGCGGTTGCCGGCTACGCTTTGAAGCGAAGCGATCATCTTAGTCCTCAGGAAAAGCAACGTACTAAAATATTTCAACGCGCTAGAGTAGATATATTTGAGAAAGGTATTTTTTAAATTATCATATTGATCATGTTAGATATCTTCATCTCTAATTATCTCTACAGCATGACGTTTTAAAATATCATGTTAAGAACATCATGGAAACATATTATGTAACATTTTTTGTTTTTCTGTGTGTCCTGTGTTTATATATACGTATGTATGTATATAGCATATTGCGCCGTTGACCCGAGAAAAAACCCAGATGACGTTATGCCAGTTGACAAATAAAAATATGATTTTAAAGTATCGCGGAATTTATACCTTTGTACTATGTAACTATGTTACTTAAGGTTAACGATTTTTGATTGCCGATACTTGAAGCAGTTGCATGGGTCGTGGTCACAGCGGACCTCCGACTCAACTCAAGATTCGCTGTCACCACGAGCCATGCAACCGATTTGAAATATCGGCAATCAAAAATCGTTAATCGTGACTACCCACATAGTAAAATAGACAAAGAAATGTCGGTAGCCCTAAGACCATAAACAAAGGTGTTTACACTGAAAATAATGGCGTACGATTGTAATGTTCGGTAGTGTATTAACGTTATTATTACATATTTATTAATATGTATTGTGATTATTTTACTTTACACATTGTTTACAAGCCTCGTGCGTTGAATAATAAAAATTGAAAATATTTTTGTTGTTTCATTGTTTCAACACCTTGGGTTCTTTAACCGACTTCAAACTCAATTGAGGTGCGGTTGCCGGCTACACTTTGAAGAGAGACGACCATCTTAGTCCTCAGGAGTAGCAACGTATCTACGTTCGAGCTCATATAGGATTTCGGTCGTGTTTGTGATTGTACGTGGGTGTCTATGGGTTGCGACTACTTAACATCAGGTGGCTTGCGTGCACGTTTGCTACATAAAAAAGATACCGTACCGGTCCGGATACAAATGGTTCGATCGCTTGTATACTTTTTCAAATAACGGACCGATTTCGCCGGCCGTATTGTATGACTAATGTGTATACAAGCACGGGACACCGGTCCGACGACAAATTGACTAATTTATACAAGAATAGAAACTCTTTAATCCGAAATCTGTTGATAAACAAGCTACGAACGATGGTTACAAATGTCAAAATATATTTAATCATTCATCTGTTTTTTACAAACGTTTTTGCGTACCGATAACCGTTGATAGCGCTCGTCGGTAAGCTGTAACTTTCGGTAGGCTAGCGCTTAAACTATGGGAAACAAGTGCTGTGTTTAACTTTGCACAATGCATGTGCGGCTTGCACGCAACTTTTTTTTTATATTGTGAAAGTGAAACGGGCATGCAGGCCACCTGGTGTTAAGTGATCACTGCAGCCCCGTCGAATCTCAAACAGAACAGAAGTTCTATTTAAGGATGGACACGGATGCGTTTATACTCTTGAGGACTAAGATGGTCGCCTCCTATAATGTGTATCCGGCAACCACACCTCTCCAACCGAAACACAATACATGAAGAACATGTTACTTTTCGGCGGGTTATGAGGGTGCCGATGGTGCCGACCCGGGCGAGCTCTAACGGCTCTACTACCTTTAAAAATTCACCTGTATACTTTCAAATTCAAATTAAAATTCAAATATGTTATTTCATTGTAAGGTATCTACATGCACTTAATAAATGTCAAGGGTACAATATAAATTCAGTACATCGGCTTTAAGCGCCCTGTTGGCTAACGTTGACCGGGAGAAAAAAGTCGGCGGAAAAAAACTCTCGGCATTGTTTTTTTTAAATCTGTCCTTGATAAATAATAATACTCTGGTACACACACACTTTTTTTTACTAAAAGTAATTTATTAAAAATATTAATATAGGTCGATTGGTTCAGTAGACACATAAGTAAAGTTCCGCTTACGCCATTAAAATTAATCAATTTATCACTTGCGCAAACAGTTAAGGTGCGAGGCTAGATCAAAATTAACAAAACTCGCGATCAATTAAAAGGGGCTTATTCATAAAAGCGAATAAGCTCATACATACATAATTAAAGCGAGGCAATTTAAATTGAGTGTCAAAACGAATTCATTTTATGCCCTTTTACATCATAAATTTAAGCCAACTCACGGCCCAATATAATTATTTGTCTCGGGATGAAAAGTCTTTCCGTGCGAAACGTAAACGAAAACGTAACGTAACGTAACCTAGTATCGTTATGAGATTCAGAGTTATTTAGGATTTCCAACCAATAAAAACATCTCTGTGGCCTTTGTACTTGAAAGAACACCAGGATCTCGAAACAAATGCGACTGATACTCTAGTACAACGCAATATATCATATAGCTGTTTTACTTTAAGTGGACGATAAGACCCCTTTGTGGGTGCTGAAGATATTCAGGAAGACTTTCTTCACACCAAATTTCATCTACATCCATTTAGCTATTAAAGCGTAACATTCAAACGCACAAACAAAACACTATAGTTTTTATTATATTAATATTTTTTTTATTATTATGAAAGAGTAAGAAACAGACATGCAGGCCACCTGATGTTAAGTTGTCACTGCAGCCCATGGACAACCATGTCCAATCTCAAATAGAACAGAAGTTCTATTTCAGGATGGACGCGAATGCATTCCTACTCTTGAGGACTAAGATGGTCGCCTCCAATAATCCGGCAACCACACCTCCCCAACCGAAACACAATACATGAAGAACATGTTGCTTTACTTACTTACTGGTTCAAAATACTGGCAATTAATAATCGTTAATCGCCTGTACCCTATACAAAGTAAAATTTCGAAGGGTGTTTGTTAATAATTGATTCTCAAATTAGACGAAATAAGTTTTGCGAAACTATGTCATACCGACGAACAGTCTCAAATGGTACCGCAATTAGAAATTTTATGCCCTAAAAGCCATGACAGGTGGATGGTAGCTCACCGTTACCATAACGTGATGTAATTGACAGAAATGAAACCGTATAAATCGCGTTCCCAATCCTTAAATAGTTTATGAAGCGAAGCATTGAATCAGCTTGGACGTTGGATATAGGTCAGCAGGTCCTTAGGCTGTTTCGGTCTACAAGCGTTTGAATGGTCTCCATCGCTTGTAAACCTAGGCTTTTACTCAACTACGGTGAGCCGAGAAGGCCATGATTTTAGTACTTGAGGTAGGCAGAAAAGGAAGGGCTTGGGCTTTTATATAATTGTTTTAAATTTTTATAATACATAATGTATTAAAAATCAAAGAATGAATCCAACGTTTTTTCGATGCTGGTTCAAATCTGGTGCAAATAATTGCGATCGTTTTTCAGTGCGGGAATGCGGCCAGCGTTATTGGCACCATGTCGATTGCCAGCTAGGAACAAACGACACGGGGTGACTATTTCAGTCCTCAGTCATTAATAGGTAGTAACGCATCTCATAGTCAGTTATGTTTGGAGTGTATGTGGATGTCTATGGGCTGAAGCTATTACTAAATTCATGGCTCTTCGTTCGTTTGCTACTCTTCTTTATATAAAAAAATACAAAATGCCTTTAATATAGGAAGTCTTGTTTGCGATCGTTATTTCATTTGCGGGAGAGCTATCAACCACAACTTTACTTACTTTACTCAACTCTACTAACTTTACTGACGTTAATTAACTTTACTGACTTTACTTAACTTTACTGACTTTACTTAACTTTACTGACTTTACTTAACTTTACTGACTTTACT
>DWON01011203.1:0-10325 GCA_018251015.1 Phocides pigmalion okeechobee
CTAAAGGTATACAATACAAATAACTAAAACCCGACAAATAATAACCAAACCTAAAATAACCACAGCTAAAACAATATCGTACCATTTTAACGACCATCCAAACTTGAAAAATGATTTTTTTTTTGTCGAGTTCAGTGTAACCATTGTATACATAAAGTTCACCTCGATATTAAATGGTAACGTAAAAAATTGAAGTATTTGAAGCGCTCACCCCAAAAGGTTCTATTTAACTATACGAAGATCTTCATGGTTAGAGATACTATATCTTATATTGAGCTTGTGTTGGAGATGGATAGTCATTGATGAAGATATTATACCTTGTGTTTTACCTGTGTTGGAGATTGTTAAAAATTACGTCATATTTTTTTAGAAAAAATAGTTTTTTCCTCCATTGTTTGTAATTTTTTGTAATATTAATTATTTTCTTTGTTGCAGGCCATCTGATGTTAAATGGACTCTGTAGCTTGTGGACGTCCACAGCCAACATCCAGCAAGTAAAGTCCTGCCTGACGTATACAAATGCTTTGTCACTCCAAAGAATATGGTCACATTCCTTGTAAATATAGCCGGCAACTACACTTTCCAACCGAAACACAAGTAAAGCTTTACGGCGAATTATGAAGGCGGCAGTGATACCATTCCAGACGAATATAGTTTCACCACCTTCAAAGCTCTATGGTCTCTCTATATGTTCTTAGCTCTATGTCCCGGGCATACGCAACTCTTCAGCTATATTAAGCGCGTTACGAGCCGCGGCTCGTGTGGGAAAGTTGACATCGAAACTCATTTATTCATACGTGATTCAAATGGTATGAAATTAAATACTACCCCACAGAGACCCACATACCTACCGTATGCTTCCTGCTTTTGAATATTTGAATAAATTGGATCCTTCTAAGGCTTACAAAAAATATTTTTGATACAATGTACCATGTTGACTTACCTGATAAATCTTGGAAATTCAAATAAAGAAAAATGTACAACCGTAACATGTTGTACACACAAAAGTAAACACTTTTAGAAATTGAAATTGCGTTGTAGTTTGTACTTAGTATAAGTATACCAGTAACGAACTAATTATTTAAACATATCTTGTAGTAATGTAGAATAAAAATGTAGACCGTTATATGGATCACGAAAAAGAAAAGAAAAACATACTAGACGTGAGACAAACAGATTAATGTATTATTAGCATCTGTCAATAGTTTCTCCTGTTACCGTAGTTCAGCCGTGACCACGAGCCAAGAAACTGATTCAAAGTAACAACAATCAAAAATTGTTATTCGTTTAAATATAATAAAACATAAAAATAGAATACTAGGAAATAAACAATAAGAAACTATTTCAATACAGTACATGCTAGGTTAAGCTTTTATTTTACCAAAAGCGTTAGAGGTCGCCCGGGGCGGTACCACCGCCAGCCTCATAAACCGCCGTAAAGTAACATGTTCTTCATGTATTGTGTTTCGGTTGTGGAGGTGTGGTTGCCGGATACACATTATTGGAGGCGACCATCTTAGTCCTCAAGAGTAGGAACGCATCCTTGTCCATCCTTAAATAGAACTTCTGTTCTATTTGAGATTGGACGTGACCATTTAACATCAGGTGGCCTGCATGCCCGTTTCTTACTTGTATTGCTTGTGCCATCTCCTCAACAAATTTGTGGTAGTTTATTCATGTTAAAAAGAAATTCATAAAGCATCTATTCTCTAGTCCTGTGGCTTGTAAATGCATTATAAAGGTGCAAAAATGCATATATAAAGGGGAAAGAACTATAGTTCGACCAAGGAGGTACCAACGCCACCATCTTGCTCCTCAGGAGTAGTAAGTAGTAGTTGTATGTGAATATTTTTGGCCTTCGACTACTTAACACCAGGTGGTTTGTATACTCATTTGCTATTCTTCACATATGAAAAAAAAGACCTGTTGTGTTAATACAAATTTGTGTAGATTACGAGAGAAGAAAAGTGCTGTGCATAGGTTGACGCTATCAGATTGTGGTTGGACAAAAAGCCTGTCTTTGTATGTGCTACACAGTTGCTTAAAAAACACCACAGTCTAAGAAAACAGCTAAAGACTAGTGCTGCTGACTGTAATGCTGACTCAAAATAAACATGACCATCACAGTCAGTGTTAACTACTGCACGCATATTTATATTTAGTATACCCTTATTAATATTACAGATAAAATAGAGCTGGCAAATGTATCAAGAGTGATATATGAGATGATTGACATCTTGGTCTGTGATGCTAACAGGGAACCAAATACTATAGCTATAAAGCTGTTGTTTAAATGCCTCTTGCCGAAGCTTGTTGCAGCTTCAGTTGACAGTCGGAATGCTAATGTAAGTTCAATATCTATGTAATAGTAATAGTGAGAAATTGTCTATGGTTGTTGACTTCCTTTATTAAATTGCTTGATTTAATTACCCAATACGAAAATCAAACTTCTTTAAGGAATCGGTAAATGAGTAAATAATTTTAAATGTTAGTATATCCCAAGAAAATTGAGTAACAATCAATTTGTTTAAAAATGCTGAAACTATGAAGGAGGCAAAACTTGTTGAAGTTTGTGTGTGGAGAGATGATCCCACACCTCGTTCTGTCTGACGTCTTGCATTAGTGGAGTACTACTGTGTTCTCATTTAAAAAGCGATTAATGATATATATATATAATCTCTTATTAATTAGGAGTAACAACACATCTGTATGTACCTTTAGAACACTTGTTTTGCTATACAAGTTTAGTTTAGTACCACATTAGATGTACATTCCTGCAGATGTATGTATATTCATGTTAGTTTCCTACATGTATTACATTAAAAATATTTTTATTTTCAGAACTTAGTCAGAGCTTCATATGTGACATACTCCAGTTTGCTTCTTACTAAGTATGGCAAAGATGCCTTAATAGGCTATACTGTACTTCTGCAACACTTATGTTATACATTGGATGGACTGGTAATATTTAATGAAAATATTTATAATATATGTATTTTGTTATCCGTAGAATGTTAGAAATTAAGGTCACGTAAGTATATGATGAATAGTTCTATAATTCTATAGTTAATATACATGGATATAATTCAAATAATAAGTATGAAAAAATGCTTTTATTTTTCAAAGACACTGTAAAATTTCAACAGTTGCTAACATTGATATACCATGTCTGTACTTTTACATAATATCGCATAATATCTTAAAGATAATACATAACTTATCCAATAATAGACCAAATATATTTTAGTTAATTGGCAGTGAAAAATATAAAGTCAGACTGAGATTCAAATTATCACAATGTATTTTTTAAAGTTATGACTTTAAACAAGATTGGACAAAGAAATAATATAAAGTGCCATTTGAAATGGTGGAAGTTAATTTTTTTTTTATTTATTATTTCAGGAACGTGCAGAAGTGCGTACTGCCCGTGTTTCATTAGTAATAGGGCTGATGAGCTTGCTACCTCGCAAATCATACCGTAAATTTGTTAAGTGGCTCCTTAAACTCTCTACAACATCCAAAGTATCTCATAGACAAATTGCTTTAGTAAGTATACCTCATAATTCTGAATTTGAAAACAAGTTTAAACCGAAAAACCTATTTACTTATGTAAAAATGCATTATTGATTATAATGGATACTTTACTCCTAAAAATCTTAACATTGTAATGTAATAATTATTATTTCAACAGGAACTACTGTCTAAATTATTAAGTAATGATCCTGAAGAAGTCAATGTGCAAAAAGACATACCCGGTAAGTTATTTTACTACCAACTGGTTTATTTTATTATATCTCATTGATTGTAAAATACAATTTTGGAAAGATTTATAAAATTATGTATAACCGGCATACCCTTAGCCTCTTATAATCACTGTACCTTACCAGTTTCATATCATCAATATATCATTAATATGTGAAGATATAGATGCTGCATTGTTAACCCAATCAAACCGAATAAATCTACCATATGTTGATCAGTGACTCTCCGAAAATTTGACATTAACGAAAACCCTAATGGTTTTTTTTTTCCTGCTTATGTATGTGATTTGCCTTTTTACATATGTTTCTAAAATTAATGATGTTTTAGGAATTCAACCAATGGATGTGGATGGAAATGCAGAATCAAGGCAAACTCCAGTATCTGTAGATTCTATATGTACAGAAGATGAAAGTAGTCAAGAGCTGCCAGGTGAAACAGAAAATGTATGTTATAATTTTTGTTTTTAATTTACATATATATAGATTTATATAACTTACACCTTTTACAATTTTATGGAAAAATCCTACTTTCTAAACATTTTGAATAACCGACTTTAATTTAGACTAATAAGCCTTGTCATGTTATAAACGACTTCTGTATCAGCGCGAACATAGAACAACATAATTATATATAAAATGTATTTAAACTTGGTAAACGCTGTACGTCCAATTTGTTCGGATAGGAACTAGAATTGGATGAGGACGCGGGCGGGCTGCTACGCGCGAGAGCACACCGGGTGTCGCACGCGGAGCTACTGCGCGCCGTGTACGAACGCGTGCACGACGTGTCCAGCGCGCTGCGGGCGCGCGCGCTCGCCATCCTCGCCGACTGCGTGGACTCGCCGCACGCGCCCGTCCGCAATGCCATCAAGGTTACTATTACATTATTGTTATTAAATTACCTTTATTGAATAATGACTTTGATTATTATGTTCTAACTAAATATTGCTCTATAAACCGTAAAAATAAGCAAATAAATTCCCTTTTTGTTGTATTTATATTAAAAAATTAGTAATTCAACATGTTTGATTAATTTACATTTTTGTTGTTGTTTTCTATAAGTTAGAGCTTTCACCACCATATTTTCTGCAATATTTTTTATAATCTGAATAGTTTTATAATATAACAGTACTGAAGTATAATAATGCGCAATGAATTGAGTTTATTTCACAATCATACTTGCTTCTATTTTTATTACACGATGAACATGCTAGGGTGAAATCGTAAAGATAAAAACGATATATTTTTCATGTTATTTTTAGCATTATAATCCGAAAAACCCTTCCAAGAGAGCATTCATTGTAACTATTAAGATATTTATCATTTTCTTAAGTATTCGATTTTTTTTTAATGCAAAATACAAAAAAGCGTTACATGTCTTTTGAAAAGATTTTCTTCTTTTGGCCATTTCCTCAACTTGATAGCTCCACTGCCGTGATTGCTGTTATTATTAATATTTAATTGCAAATATTCGCTTTTTCAGGAGCTCAACGGTACTAGCGAAGTATCGCGACTGATGGCGGTGAGCGCACGCTGCGTGTGCGACGAACGCGCTGTTGTCCGACGTGCCGCAGTTACACTTCTGCACAAGTTATTATCCACCTCGAACAGAAGTAGCCTTGACGGGAACTCTAGAAACACAACTCCAACAAGTATTTCCTTACCTAGAGTAGATACCGAAACCCAATCCCACAAGAACGACTCAATTATGGATGTATCCAATGAAGAAGACAAACAAGATTCTAATACAACAGATAACCCCGATCACTGTGAACAGGAAGCTGAATCTATAAATGCAGATAAGATAATAGATGAGGGATTCAACAATCCCGCTTCTGATGACGTCACCGGGAATATGGATAAGCCTAGTGATGCAATGAACATTGATGAGACTAACAATGATAAAGATAGTGCTATCGAAAATGATGAGACACTCGGCTCCAGCGATTACGCGGTATGTACCTTACCTAATTTTATATTTGATATTATAAATAATGTTATTACATATATATGAAAATCATGTTGGTATAGAAAATAAAAAGTATATATAATAAAGTATATAGTAAATATAGTAAAGAAATATATTTTTCAATCAAAATAACTGTACAATAGAATGATACCATGCTAGAAAAAAAATCACCTCTGTCGATGGTCTTTATCCATACTATTATATAAAAGTGAAACGATGTCCGTTTGCTAATAGATATAGAAAATAATAATAAATGTTATTATTCTTTTCTATATCTTAAAAACTAATTTTATCCGCCTTAAACCTTTTAAGTGCGTCTGAACTCTTTATAAGCTTATGTTAAAAAACAGTAACCAATAATAACTGTAGCTCACATTTTTACATTTTCCCTGCGGCGTACAAAATTATATTGCTGCGTAATAGGCGCAACGCGCTTCCAGCTTATTCACACCTGTTTTGTGAATAGAAATCTTATGGATTACGAGCGAACAACAGTGTTATGTTTACGTCAGCGCTACAAGACTGGAGGTGGACATTACGTCTGTGTATTCGTAAGTGATACGCGGATGCTAAAAATACAATATTTCAGTGAATTGTCAGCGCATCTTCAGTCTGGACAAATATGCTCCAGTTTAGTGCAGACTCCCGCAACGCTAACCCAGACTAATGTATGAGCGCCACGTTCAAACTGTTAAGCAATATTTCACTAATTATATATTACTATACCATTACGTCTAAGCTTATATTTTGCAGGGAACGTCGTGGATGAATGCCTACAAAAATAAATATAAATGTAAGGTTTTAAATCTTTAATGTTATGGTGTATAACAGATGTTGGTGGGAGCATGTCGTGACGCAAGTATAGTGGTGCGTGTGGGAGCCATCTCCGCGCTGGGGGAGCTGTGCACGCCCCGCGCGCCGCGCACGCCGCGCGACACCCGCCACCTCCGCGCGGCGCTCGACGCCTTCCTGTGCGGCCCGCTGCACCAGCTATCGGACCCTGAAACCAAGGCGAGTAAACGTAAACTTCTCTCCGGGTTTTATATAAGTAGAGCAACAGGCGCGTATGTAGACCAGTTACCACATCTCTTCAATTGAAATGGATTTTTTCACAGCAAATTTTGAAACCAGTGGTGACACTTCTTTATTTGAACTCTAGTTGTACCAACGGTCACATTTAGGTAAAATTTAATAAACTGGTTAACCAACAGAATATACCATTATAATTTCTAGGGCCTAAGATTTGACTCGTAGAGATAAGCTGCTATGCATTGTAGATTCTTCATATTACTATATGATATTATTACTTTATTTCGAATATACAAACAAAAATACAATTTGCTAGAATAGTTATGTATGATATTGAAAGAAAAGCATTTTTTAATACATATTTTTCATTACAGGTTCAAGAGCTAGTCGTAAATCTCGTTGAGCAACTACTGATTACTCCTTTGCGAACATTTGAAGCTACAAGTGAGGAAGACGAGCTGCCTTGGATGTTCCTTGCAGGGATCATACGTCACAACATGCGGCGGCATTTGCAGAAAGCCTGCGCTCTGTTACATAAAACGTCCAACTGCATAAAGTAAATTTATTATTTTTTGCTATCCATATCATAATCACGGAAACATTCTATCTTTAACACTTTTTTTGCTGCGACAACACTGCCCTGTATTGCGCGTGTCGCAACGCGCTTGTGGCTAATTACGTAGTGGAACCCTACGAGGGCTGTTGACGCTGCCGACACGTGTAGAACTGGGACACGATTTGTTTGTCGAAAATACGAAAAGTGCAATTTAGCTATTTCATCATAGTCGATATTAATTCATTAAAATTGTAATTATCATTCCTATTCCAACTTCGATAAGCATTAGGCTAGTCTAGGAAATAAGCATTTTTGTTATTCTTTTGTTAATTAAATTAGTTTTAAATTTAAACTGGCTTTATTTTGGAGCCTCTGGCGGCAGTAAACGTAATTGGCTTGTACACACCTGGGTTGTACGTACAAACTTGTATGTATTACGGGTGTACAAAAATGCTGCCTAGGGAAAGTGTTAAACATTACTTTCAACAACTATATTCGATAAACATTGTCAGCCACCGGCTTGTGGACGCGGTGAGCACGCACCTGGGCGCGCGGCACGCGGCGCGCGACCTGCAGTGCCTGGTGCTGCTCACCAGCGTGGCGCGCCTCGTCGAGTACTCCGACCTCGCCTTCCTGCTGCACTACTTCTACAAGATCGACGACGACATGCAGGTGATCCGCCCCGACCGTATACATAGGCTATATTTAGGCTCGTTTTGATTTTTATCACACACTGTGTATAAACTATAGGGTAACGTTTCCTTTGACACTCTTAGCTTTACAGATTTAACTTATGACAGGTAGAGATGGATTCGTCGTGGTGAATGGATGGATTCGATGTTTTTCTCAATTATAACTCACTGAAGAATATTGTTAAAGATGGGACCTGTATATCAAAAAAGAAAGAGCGAAAATATTTTCTTACTAATATTTATATATTAAAAAAAGAAGGAATTAACAGGAAAAATGTATTGTTAATTTAATCAAATCAAATTAGATTAAAGCATAGGCATCTTAATCTTTTGTCTATACTCAGTAAGATGCGTTACTACTCATGAGAGGACTAGTATGAAGCGCGTCAAAAGGAGAATGTAAAGTTTATCCCAGGACACAGATAATTATTACGAGGCGGACGTGGCGATGTCGTCTCATTGTACATATCTGGGAATTTATGGTTTATATTTTTTTAAATTTATGAGTTATAAGTGAAAATTTGTGAAAGAATTAGGTCCAAAATATACATTTTAAGAACTGTAATTCGTACATGCATATCTCATATAGCTAATTGAATATGTCATTCTAATAGAATTTTATTTAGAGTTGGTTTAATTAATATTCACATAATTATAGTTTATTTTATTATGAACATTACGACTTTCTATACAATTGAATATAATATTAACTTTGGTATTTTAGTATGAGAATCGTATGGGACTCGAAAACCGGGATGGCCGTATATTGGCGCTGACATTAGAATTATGTACACTGTGGTCCCGCTGGGCCACCGTGGAAGAACGGACTTCGCTGCGAGAACGTCTTGTACTACGCCTTGCTGACGACACCGATTATGGTTATTTTTAGCTATTATTAAAGATTTATTAGTATTTTTCTACTTAATGTCAGAAAGCGAAATCAAATCAATTATACCAATTTTTTGTAAAATAATAAATTAAAGTTAGCAGATAGCAATAATTATAAAATACTAGATTATGTTGTGGCCTGAATGTTATAGAATAGAAATAATTTGGTAATGAAGTAAAATCTAATATTATATTATACATATGGAAATATAATGTTTATCTGTGTTTTCTATACATTTGATAAATGTTTTTACGCATTGAAGTGTTTTATAGGTTGCAGAACAGCATGTGCATCCCTGGCAGCACACTTGGAGCCTACTAATTTACAATGGGCTACAGAATTAATGCAAATATGTAAGTTTTTTAAATATAAAAACTAAGGAACTTCAGACTTATCCTGAGATGGATGATGGAACTATTAATCGTAAATATTTTGCGCACTTCCGACTTTCGAAGAGTAAATTAATCAATCGAGTATTATCATTACTTGGCAGTCGTTATACCCGTAGTCACAGGGACAGTTTGTGTGGGAAAGTGTCCGTTAGATGGGCTGGTCACTAATTCATATCTCTTCATGTGTGTATATGTATAAAATATCGTCGCAGACGAATCTTAACTTTTATTATTATTTTTCAAGTATTTAAGTTCAGTGGTACAAGTAGTCCGAAGCACTGATAGTCTAGTGGTTAAGATTTTGGCCTCCCAGACATGGAGTCCAAAGATCGAATCACGTATCATTGCATAATAATTCGTGCATACGTATTAGAAATTAAATATCCCTCACCCTAACGGTGAAAGGCAAACCAAGACCTTAAGAAAGTCGTCAAAGGCGCGTGCAATGTAGCAATCCATGCTCGGTCAGCGAGCATCCCGAGTGACAGTAAGTGTTGTGGGGCGCAGCGGAGCGGCGCGCGCTGGCGGGCGGCGCGCTGGGCGAGTGGGTGCGCGCGGCCGACCTGTCGCTGGTGGCGCCCGCGCCGCCCGCGCCCGCGCTGCTGCGCCTGTTCCTGGCCGCGCTCGCCGCGCCGCCGCCCGGTACGACCCGTCTACTTATATGTATTATGACGATCTACATATTGATAAATTACATTTATTATAGAATCCGATATTCTTTAAAAATCAGACCAACATGGAACATGCTATTTCAAGTAGGTACTAGATTTTTTACTAAGTAGAAGGATCATAACAATGAGTTTTAATTTTATGGTAACCAATTGATAACACCGATCCTACCGAGTGAAATCGATTCTGTTTATATAAAAAATTGGACATGGTCACTGCATATTTACGTTTTAACGTTAATATTATCCTACTATGTACTTGTTTGCAGTTTGTATGGTGGTTTGAATCTCTAGCAACGATCCACGATGAAAGAGAACATCACGAGGAAACCTAAAAATTACAGAATTATTATTAGATTATGGGGACGA
>DWON01011204.1:0-10325 GCA_018251015.1 Phocides pigmalion okeechobee
AAAGGCTGGCAATGGAGGGTCTTACTGCTACGTCGTCGAAACTAATACTTTCATCGGTCGGCAAGCCCGTGAGGAATACATGAGGACAGCAAACCTGAAATAATAGCGTAGAAAGAGTGAGGAATATTGGAGTAGCTGAAGATTTTTCCTCCTGAGTAGCGGACCATCTGAGTTAGCCTCATACATTAAATAAGAGATCATAGATAACGCGTAGTAATAAACTTTATTTCCTACTCCCTATTCATATTGGGTGGGCAAAAACTTTTTAGTGGTGCCCATTTACCACATTCGCGTATCCTCAATCCTACAATATAACTTTGGACCCGCTAGTAGAACATACAAAATATATTAATTTACTAATTGTGTAAGATTACCTTGCCTTTCCCTCTATCGTCAAATCCACAGTGCAGTGTTCTTACAAGTTCGAGAAAATGACCACCTTTCTGTACTCCATCATTTAAGCCTTTACATTGTGTCAAAGGCAAACAATCCACTGTAGAGGGGCAAATACCTATAACAAAATGAAACATTATTAAAACTATGTATTAATTTAATTATATTATCTCCAGACACCTTACCCCACTTATCCACGGCAAAAAATATGTCTGGATTTATAATGCTTATAAAAGTCGTAGTTACTTAATTTTTACATTAAATAAAAATATCTGTATTTTTTAGATAAAAACCAAGTATCTCATAAGTAAAAGTAAAAAAAATATATATGTAAGTACTCAGTAGTTCTGCGAGATACGCGCATAGCGCAGACCTCTGTCATTTTTTATTTATACAGACAGATATCATATCTTTGCACCAATTGACCAAAAACACAGATTAGGTTTTTGTTGTAGCATAAAAATAGCTAAACGAATTGCCAAAGCATATTCAAAATTAAACAGTACCGCCCGTAGGCAATTGTATTTAACTTAATAAGGGTTAATTTTCAAGATGGTAAACACTAATCCTAAGGACTAATAAGTTTCGAAAGAGTTATCTACCTTATTACAACTTTCAAGCCAGGAACGCTTGATTATTTGTTTACACAAGGTAGGAGAGGCTTGGGAGTTCGAACAAACTTTAACAAAGAGCCAAAGAGCCAAAATTTCCAAGATACATATGTATAAAAGAGCCGCTAAATATAAAAAAAAAAATATTTCCAAAAATAGGTATATATGTACATAGATGCTTTCAATATTACGAGAGATACGTTTATTTACTCCCTATGTGTATCGAAAAGATTCAATGACAATCTTACTTAAGGACGGAATTCGCCTAAAGTTTTAAGGTGAGAGAACTATAGCTCGACCGGGGAGGTACCACCGCCGCTCTAATAATCCGCCGTAAAGCATTACTTTTGTTTCGGTTAGAGAGGTGCGGTTGCCGGCTACACTTTGAAGGAAAGCGAACATCTTAGCCCTCAGGAGTAGCAACGCATTACGTTCAAGCTCAGATAAGATTTCGGTCGTATTTGTGGTTATACGTGGATGTTTATGGGCTGCGACTACTTAGCATCAGGTAGTTTGCATGCTCGTTCGCTACTCTTCTCGCTCTTCTCCAAGTAATACACGTTTGTGTCTTTACTTACTACCAATCTATGTTTGAATTAAAAAGAAACCAATAAGGGAATTATCAAGGGAGTGCAATTACCTATTTACTACACCTTCTTACTGTAAATAAATATACTTGTTATAAGAAAATAAACACAGAAGCGGCAACCGGTTCCATTAACTATCTACTAATTATCTTTATATTATTAATAGACATGGTTCTGAAATAGTCATTCCGTCTCTGTCTTTCGGTCCATCTGGCTATCTATCGGTCTGACTGTCTGTGTCTGTCTGAATATAAATCCGTTTGTCACAGGACAATAGATATTATAAATAAACCTGTGAACAATTATTTATTGAAATTTAAAAAATACGTGTAGCGCTCTACATATGTGTACCTAACTGGGAAATTCAATAATATAGTACTTACGTGGTACATGAATGTAGGGTAATTGTATAGATCTTTTTAAGTCTAAACTTTGTAAGATATTTGGTTGTAAAGTCAACTAAATTTTAACTAATTTGTATAAAATTTATAATATAGATACTTTTTAGACATGACTATTTTGGTTGTTATATCCATACATAATATTACAATTGTATTTTATTTAGTGCGGGTGGTCTAAGTAGTATTCGGCTGTTTTTTTATTCTATCCGGGTATAATTATATGACTCTATTATAAATTATAGTATCCTAAATCAAAAGTTTAATGTATTCTAGTTTTTTATTTCGTATACTCCCAGTATGTACGTGCACTAAAATATCATTTTATTTCATATAATATACATATACCTACGTCAATATTTATTATGTAAAAGAGATAATCAGTTTATTTTAGTAAGTTACCTAAATAAATAAGTCAAAAGTACCAGATTTGGTGAACTGCGGGTAGAATTAGGCTAAAGGAAATAAAAATTAATAGTTTGATACGCTTATTTTAACATAATAAAGAATAATATTTCAAATCTTACCCTCAGCGACGACGAATAACAACCTTGCAAAGAAATACAAAAGTGTAGTCTTTGTAAACAATTCCATAGTAATACTAGTTGTATACTAGGAAACTAAAAGACAAATTCGCTTCGTTACAACACGGTATAAACACGACTGATGCCAGCAGTTAATTGACACTTAAAGGTTATCAACACATCACTAAAAGTAATTTTTGTTCTTATTGCACGCTGTGTGGACAATTATTTAGGTACAACTCGCACCATTTAGCTGTTCTCGGCAGGATAATGTACATTAAATTTCTTGCATTTTAATATATACTACTCGGTTCGGATTTTATTTATAAAGTTTACACCAAGATTAGTCTGGGCGTAAACCCATACTGATGAATAAATGTGTGTATTTTCCTTATATTAATATCTATTCTCGCTATGTGAGTAAACTTAGTCAGGCCCGCGACTCTGTTGTGCAAAATTGTTTTTTTTTTATATTATGTTTTTTTAATGACTGAACGGTTTACTTCGGAGTTTATTATTATGTCATATTAAAAGTAGAAGTTGATATTGGTCTCTGGCTCGGGTACCAACTTTTTAGCATCTTAGAAGAAAACTTAACGTGTTTCTTGTATACTCAATACATTTACAGATATCTTGGTTTACATTTTTTACAAGTAAAGTTCAACACCGGTTTTGCTTTTTCGTTATAAGCAAGTAATAACTGTTATTTATGACCGGTATAGCACAGTGATTATCATAATAACGAGTCGTATGTAAGGTTCCGGGTTCTATGTACGACCAAGCTTAATAAATGAAGAACTTAGTTTTGTTTTGGATCCATTTAAAAAAATAATAGTCATTGTCTAAAGCTATAAATGCAGAAAGCGCTGCATTTATATGTATTTTACAAATGAAAATATGGTAAACGGTAATAATATATATGACAAAATGATTAAATTGAAACCGTTCACAAAATATCGTAGTTTTTTTTGCTAAACACCAGTAAAAGAGGCCCCAAAGTCAAACTTAACATCACAGAGTATATAATCAGTAATAGATAAATGTAATGCTTAAAAATAATTTTTCAAAAAGTTATATATTCAAGTAAATATTTTTTTTATTTGACATAATGTCTCTTCTTAGTGTCTAACAAGATACATCATGTCAAATCAAATTTTGCTTTAGCATAGTTGTCAGTTTATCAGGGCTGGCAAAACAACTAACGGCATCTCTACCTTTGTATGGACCTAATCAGCGATTCTAATTATTTTTGTCAGCCCCGAAGGCGACATAACAATTCTCATGTATCGTTTTGAAACATTGTGTGATAGCCGGCTACATTTTCAAGCGAGACAACCATTTTATTTTTCAGAAGTAGCAATGCATCTACGTATATTGGATATGGCTGTTCATAGCCTGCGTGCTCTTATGCTAATCTTCTCAACGATTGTCTTTATTTTCCACAATTATTACACATAGCCGGACGCAGTTAATTAAAAATATAGGGCTTCACGTTTTGATATTATAAGAATATCCAAATCATTAGAAAGTTTAAAATGCAGCAGTCAGACAAACAATTCAATTTTATTATTCATATAGAAACAAAACACACACATTGAATAATTTATTATTACGTGAACTGCGTACGTATTTACCACTGGAAAAGAATATTGATAGTATGTTTCTCAACGTTGATAGTAATTCCACAAAAATCTCATTTTACAAATAGAATAACAAGTTCCAAAGGGTGTAGATGACGCACAAGGAAGAACTTGTTGCAAAGTTTTGTGGCCGAAAATATCCCTGTCTCTGAAAAAAACATAATGAATTATTGTAATATTTTTTATTAACATGTTTCAAGTGCTTTCAAGTGCTAAAAGCAAATATTTCACCAATAAAAATAAAAAATCTCAGTATAATATCCAAACCGGTCCCTCTCACTACATTCTACATAACCTTTTTCATCCCTCATTTTGTATATTTATTTTAGAATTTGCTTCTTTTTCTTATTGTGTATTTTATATATTTAACTATAGATTATAATTAATAATACGAAATTCATGGCATTTGTTCTTTATTTTACATAAATGAAATCATTTAAAATGTCTACTAAATGACAAATTTTCTGTTACTATAATCTCAATGTGTAGTTTATAAATTGTACATAATTAATATAATAATGAGTGTAATTAAATATTTGCCTTTAAATATACCTTTAAAATAATTTCACTGATAGGATAAAATATTTTATCCGCACCTTGTACGTATTTTATAACTAGGTATCTGCCTAGTTACAAAATAAGTCTGTATCACCAATTAGTCAGATACACCATGTTTAGATCTATTTTGCAGCCATATGTCTGTTCAGATCGCTAAACAGCTTCATCCCAACAACAAAGAATGTTACACTTCGCAGTAATTGACACGTGAAGGGGTCTTTCATTCTCTTGTCCCACGTGCCCGTTACGTTCTTGAACTCACTTAGAAATCTATCTTTGAGCAACCTAACAGTATCCATTAACTGAAAAAAAATTAGCTGTTTTATTTTAGAGTTTGTAGGGGATAATTTTTGAGGAGAAACCATGTTATTATTTTAGGTAATTGAAGTAGCAAACAGACTTACAGACAGTTAAACACTATATATTTTAAAAGTAATATTGTCGAGAAATTTACACATTTTACGGCAATCAAAATTCAAAAATCGTTAATCGTAAGTACCCGATACATAGTAAAAACACTTAAACAGTTCCTGTCAGTAAATGTCTTCTAATAGTACTTAGTAAAGTAACTCTTGTATTTAGGTTGCGAGCTACTCTTAGAAGAGGAGTTCTCCAGAGTAGCAACGCATCTATGTACGACCGACAACGACTAATGAAACTTCTGTATTGTCCTAGATTATCTGTGGACGTCCATGGGCTGCTACAACCACTTAACATGAGGTAGCCTGCACAGATTTTTCCTTCTCTTCTCACATAAATGATTAATTTCAGATGCATTGCTTCTCGCAGTTTCTGTTCGCTTGACAGAATGCGTACATCTAAGTTATTCTCATACGAAGATTTAAATAGTTAAACTTACATTGATATAATAATATATTGGTCACTTTAAAAAGTAAATACTGCAAAAATGTTAAGCAAGACATAAATAAAATATGTAATATGTTCAAAAATGTATATGAAGTCGAAGCCAAATAGATTTTTTCATTACAGATATATATACCTTCATAATCATAAAGACTTCATTGTATTTATATGTCAAAAAATAAAAAAGGTAACTAATTTTAGAAATAGATCTCTATAACTTTAAAGGTGCGCTATGTCGTGTAACTAATCCCCAGAATGTTATTAAAGCAATTTGATCAATAATTTAATCCCAGGAATAATTGATTAGTTCAATAATAAACCAACATTCGTAAAAGTTTCTTTATTTATAAAATAACCTTACGTTAAACTAGTAAACAATAAAAGACTAGTCGTATGTATTTTTATATTGTAAACATAAAGAAGTCAGTCAACATATAAATATGTATGTATAAGAGGTAAAAATATATGTAGACACAGATTGTAGGTACACGCATTTTTCCTTAATTCGTCTTGTTATATATGTTCATTGACTGTTTGATAATAAACAATTTATTATCATATAAAGTATATTATGAGTCTATTAAAAACACAACGTAATACAATAATAATCAAACATAATAAAGATCGTATTAATGGAAAGTTAGTGAAACCAGTATCTACTGAGTATTTTTAATAATTATTACAAAAAAATCGAAACTAACGGTAATGGAAATATTTACAAAATATCAGAATTTACATTATTACTTCACGCACACTTCATTTAGAACAGTTATTAGTCTTTATAGAATTTGAAAATATTTTAAAAGAGCATGCATTAAGTGAAATTAATTTTGAAAATGATATTTATTTTATATACGCCTGTGTAATCGATCGTTTAGTTTCTATTATAAATAAGACCGTTATTATTAATTGGTACGCCTTCTATAAAAGTTTAATGGTTCTTGGCAGCATAAATGTTTTATTTGCGCCTTTAT
Source organism: Phocides pigmalion okeechobee (assembly GCA_018251015.1). Lineage (NCBI taxonomy): Eukaryota > Metazoa > Arthropoda > Insecta > Lepidoptera > Hesperiidae > Phocides > Phocides pigmalion. The sequence continues at coordinate 6,550 of DWON01011204.1, forward strand.
AACGGTCCGATTTACTGCCGTCATTACGTTGTTAATAAAGTGACACATTATAAAATTACTGAAAAGTCTAAATCGTATACGTGTAAAATGTATTATTGTAAAGGTGAATAAAATAACATAAAATCTCATATACCCCTGAGAGTTGTCCTTAAACTTTCTTAGATGTTTGTGAATGAAACTAAATAAGTTGTTAATAATAAAATTCTTCGTGTTACTTTAACTTTTACGTTTTCAAAGTTCACAGAAAACCTTATAGGCCTCCAAAATATTATTTTAATGATGAGGTAATGGAATTGCTATACGTTGTTATACTAAATAACATCATCTATAGTCTTTTACGGCTGAACTAGACAACGAACAAGAGTAGAAATAAATCACATTGGTTTACTATGGTTTTGGAGCGAATCCATAAACTAAAGATTTAGAAATCCAAATTTAAAAAATACATATTTTTAATCATTCACATTCACTTAAAATCTTTCTTTTTATATTTCGGTTAAAAATAAGGTTACGTTTTTCTGGATGTGTATGTACAGAATGGCTAACAGAAGCAGCAAGCGAACAACCATATGTGGTGTTAAATTGTTATCACGGCACAAACATTTTATCCAACCTCAAATCAGAAATACTATCGAAAGTCCATCACAGAAACTCCACTGCTCCTGACAAGTAGGTTATAACACCATAAATTAGTAACTATCTTTACACATTATTTAACTAATGGCTTGGTGTTGCCACAGTTTGAACATGAAGACTCCACTCTTCTAAGCTAAGATTTTGGGAAAAAATTATCTACGTATATTGTCTAAAATCCAGTCCATGTAACTCGAGACCCGGGTGTAGACTCCAGGAAATCCGCCAATGCCGCATCTCTTCGACCCATACGAAACGATGCCGCGCTGAACGTAACGTAGTCCAGAAGATTCATAGAGACCCGGTACCATCAAAGGACCACCCGAGTCCCCGCCACAAGAGTCCTTATCCCTAACTCCACCTGCACACAATTGTTTATCGTAGATGCGTGGCGACCTGGAAAGAATGTACAGGTTATAAAAGTAACACTTCTGTTGGTTCGTTTGAGAAAACAAATTAGAATGCATTTTAAAGTGGAACGAGATCTGCACTGTTGTGACCCGTAATTTATTCTAATAAGATTATATCGAGCGCCTTCTATGTTGTTCAAAACAGTTTTGCGTTTTTCCCCATTGACGCAATTTTCAATAATTACTTTCGTCTGTTAGTCGGTTGTCCCGATCAAATTAGTTTGCATGTTTAAAATATTTTATTAATTAAGTGGAACGAGTACTTCTTACCTACACAAAAGTGCATCTTTTTTAATGTGAGAAGAGTAACAAACGAGCATGCAAACCACCGGATTTTAAGTAGTTGCTGTCCATAGACATCCACGTATAACCATAAACACGACTGAAATCCTCTATGAGCTCGAACGTAGATAATAGAACTAAAATGGTCGCCTCGCTTTAAAGCGAGGTGCAAACGCACCTCTCTAACAGAAACACAAGTAAAGCCATACGGTGGATTATGTGGGCAGCGTTTTTACCTCCCCGATCGAATTATATTTCTCCCACCATTAAAATTTATTTTATTTATTTACGTACTTACCTTATTTTAAATGAAAGCGGTTAACGTAAGTGATTATTGCCACCTCTAGACACCACCCAAATTGAATTGTACGGGCGATACTGCTTGCTAATGTTATTTTTAAGCCAGCAAGTTTAGCAAGGTCATAGAACTATATTTCGACGACGTACCAGCACATTCGTACCAAGAACGCGCCGAGAACTGTTGTGTTTCTTTTGGAGATGTATACGGCTACACGTATAAGCGAGGCGTCCATCTCGGTCCTCGGGAATTAATATATTTTTTAAGTCCAACTTAAACAGCAAATGTAAATATTTTACGTAGGAAATGCTAACCCACTGTACGCAGATTGACATTCAGTGTTGGTCACAATTGGTAGTTCTACGCTTAGGAGCACTGGCGACTGGAGTCCTTCCTCCGTAACGCCCCATCCAGCCACCACACCGTCCTTGCCGTCTAACCGCTCGGCTTTGAGCTCTGATGACGTTGGCAAGCAAATTGGTTGCATACTATCTGATAAAACATAAAAAAGTAGCATTAATCTGCAGTTTCACCAGCGAAGTATGAACTTAGAAGGCTGTTATAAACTGTATAGGATACATAAATTGAGAAATATTGCGTAATGTAATCATTGTCCACTTAAAAACAATATACCATGATGGAGCATAGCTTAGCTTTCCCTTGAAGCAATAGAAACAAATCAACAAAAAGAACACTTTTCGCTTTTTTACACCGCCAGCAATGGAGGCAATAACTTTTGCAGGTTAGTACACCCTGTGCAGTATAATCTACACGATACCATCGGCAGATTCCTTTGTATCGTCAAATGATTCTTGGGTTTGAATGGTAAGGCGTGGTTGCTGCCTCGTATATTAATCAACCCTATCAGTACTCATGAGTAACAGCAATGCAATTGACTTTAAGTCCTGTTGCGTAAAGAAGTGGTCACTGATGTTCATGAGCGCTAATGCTTGTAAAAACCATGACATTATTATCATAACCATGCGAAACGACATTTAACATAACCTCATCATTATCAACATCAAACTATGACTGTCCTATTGCTGGTAACCGGTCTTCTCCTGAGAATGAGGTGTAAGCCATAATCTGTATACTGGCCAAGTCAGGGTTAGAAGACTTCTTTTACTTTTAAGAACTTTGGTTTCCTCATATTGCCTTGACATCATAAATTCTCGCTTGAGGCAAATTATAAATAATTAATATTTAATAAGTTTATAGTTTCCAAAACCATAGATGCATGCTAAGAATACAAACCCCGGTCATAACTTCATAATATCTGCGTTTACCTTAATAACTATGGTTTATCGCCTGGACTACAACTATTAATAAAGTGATGGAGCCAAACAAGTTTTGTTTAAGGAAATATCAACATTAAAGCTAGTGTATAATAATATGTATGTCTTCTCAACCGTTCGATAAATTTGCTGTGTTTTCCCACACCTGTCGTATTTTGTAAATAATTATAGTCGCATTTTAAGACATTGTAAATATATACAACTGACAATGTATAATCTCAAGTTTATGACTAACATTGCTTATGACATTTTTTAAGAAATCATCCAAAAGTTAAGAATAAGTATGCGAGGTACTCTTTTTACATATTTTTTCTGTCCGAAAATGACACTTGCATTACGAGGGCGTTCGATAGAGACCAAGGAAAAATAAAATATTTCAAGAGAACGATACATACATGAAGAAAAATCTGCGGGTTCGGACAATCTCACTAGAGCTATGTCGTCAAACAAATTCTGTGGACTGTATCCTGGATGTGGAATCACTGTATCAATCTGTACTGTCTGTAAAATAAAAAAGAAGATTTTAAACACAACAAGGAACATGGTCAAACTATTGCTATTTCAACTAAGAAAATAATATCGCCAATTTTTGCTTTATACTTTGAAGCTAACTCCTTTTTCCTAGAGTAGTAACGCCTTTGTAAGTGACCTCAAGCATAGTTCCCTTCCTATGAAGGATCATTTGGATGTGTTCTCAGGCGACAGCACGTCCTCACTCATTTTAGGTATGTATATAAATGTCCATGTCAAGATGTTAATGAAAACTTCTCTCATGCCTTTTCATCTAACGGCTCTACCACCTTTTATTAATTAATTATAATATATATATATAATAATAATATCGTGGAATAATTCATT
>DWON01011205.1:0-10325 GCA_018251015.1 Phocides pigmalion okeechobee
GTTGTTTTACGGTGGGTTATAAGGGCGGCGGTGGTGCCGCCCCGGGCGAGCTCTAACGGCTCTACCACCTTTAAAATGCATCATGTTCGAAATATCCGGAATTAAAACACGTTAATACCGTACCAGTTATATACTAAAATTCTCGTTTACTCCTCTTTTAGCTTAATAATAATACATTTTTATAGGTTAACTTAGCTATCAATTTCGGCATTAACTCCAATTATAATGAAACCCGCTATATTGACTTGCACAATTTAAAATTGAAAGGAAAGTAAAGAGTAAGTCCTGGTCGTTAATTGTTGTTTCGTGGAACTTCGTCCGACCTGAGCCCTGTTGCGTAGCCAAATAACTTATTACATTTTAGTCGATAAACTTGTAATTGACTCGCGTCTTCTCCTTTGTTTATGTTTATTGTTTATCTTTAAATTTAATTTTAATTCTGAAGTAATAACATGTAAGGGCATTTGAAGAATAATTTATGATGTGGATAGCAAGTCTTTTGAAGATTTCGAGAACATAAAGCAGGGTTATTAAAGGCCAAAACATGATAGAATATCAGAGGAAATACCACCGCCACCTTCATCATCTGCCGTAAAGAAATTTTTGTGTTTCGATTGTTACATTTATAAGTGCAGCGACCATCTTAGTCCTCGGTAATAACAATTTGCCTATACACGGCGTTATATAGGACTTTAGAAGTTTTTGAAATTGGTAATGGATATCCATGATCTGATCTGATCATTCAACATCAGCCAGCGTGTATGTTTGCTACTTTTTCAACATAAAAGAGGTGCGTAATAATGTTGAGGTTTTTGTACCTGACTACGACATATACCTATAAGCACGTCATCCGTATGACCTGTATTCGATATTTATATATCTTCATATATATTTATTTATATTCATTCCTATATCCCCTCGTTGCTACTAAACCAATGAATCGATTATGATAAGTCGTGTTATGTGTGCCAACATTGTCCAGTTGGGACGGTTGTCGCAGTTTAAATCGAAAATATAAAAAGTAAACGTAGCAAGTTTTGTAAGTTTTCAGACTATTCATTTACATTTTAGTTAAAATAATGAAAACTTTAAAACTAATTATAATTAAAGCGTGTTTGGGTTAGGCTTTGGGCACGGACCCATGCGGCATGGTGCCAAGAACGCTACCCACTATCCGTCGTTAATAGAATTGTGTTCTTGGTTCTTGGTTCTCTAGTGTTCTTGGAACCACGCCGTATGGGCGTGGATCCCCTTTAGCTGTTTAGTTTAGGCTTTTATTATCATTATTTTTAAGATTTTCATAAATTTTGTGTTAAAATAAAGGTTTCTAATGGGTGATTTCGAAAATACACTCCTACACCATATATAATGTTATTTATGTGATTGTTATTCGCGCGCGAAATGTTACTATATAGATGTTGGTCATGATTAGCAAATAATTTTTTTAAGACAAAAAATAAAATATGTTATGTTTTACCGCCAAACAGCCCACGTTTAAACAACGTTGCAGGTGAGACGATGGCTACTTCATACTTCGTGCATAGAGTTGTTAATAATATACAACGCGGGATACACTCAAACATCTTAGACTAGCTCCACATGGGCATGGACTGCCTGTACTTTGTTTAGATTAAGCTTATATTATATATTTCTATAAAAAATTAATTCAATTCATTTACATTGTGGAATAAGATAAATACAAGGTGGAGAAACATTTTGTTCAACTTATTCTACCTTTAACTGGTGTACAAAATCATTTTCAGGTTAGTAGGCTTTAGTCATCACAGTAATGTCAGTAATTATTATTATTAGTAATATTAATTATTATAAATGTTAAATGTTAAGTATAATAAGATATGTGTTTTTATTTTAATGCATTACGCAGAAACATTTTGAAAACAACAGGACAACAATAACAATTCGTAAGGACAACAATAGACTTTTCATAACACACATACATAGCTTTATCTCATTGTTCCTTGCTTTGAAGTTGTTCCCAAAATCTCGGGCGCTACTTTCCAACGCCGTCCTCAGCTGAAATATTCGGTAAAGAAAATGTGTCGTGTTGTTTCATAAGTAATGTTAAAGAACACATTAGAACACTACGTTAAATAGACGTTACTTACACGTACTACGTTAATTTATAGGTAGGAGAACGATAGGTCGACCGGGGCGGTACCACCGCGGCCCTCATAATCCGCCGCAAAGCATTACTTGTGTTTCGGTTGGAGAGGTGCGGTTGCCGGCTACACTTTGAAGCGGGGCGACTATCTTAGTCCTCAGGAGTAGCAACGCATCTACGTTCGATCTCAGATAGGATTTCAGTCGTATTTGTGGTTGTACGTGGATGCCTATGGGCTGTGACTACTTAACATGAGGTGGCTTGCATGCTCGTTTGCTACTCTTCTCACATAAAACAACACTACGTTATATACGACACTAGTGATTTTAATTGTAATATTTTGGTTGCGCTTGAGTAATATTAACATTGTATTTAAATTATATAATCTATTATTGCTAAATCGAGGAATAATAACATTTAAAATACTTAATTTTATTACATAGAAAAACAACCTCGTAATATTACCAAATTTAATCGTAACCAGAAAAGCAGTTAAATCGGCTGTGTTCATCCGTAATTACAAGAACTTGTATGAGATAATTGTGGGTTAATTTTTATGAATGACCGAGAATCCTGTGTCGTTAAATCTTAAATAAATAAAAGACCATAAATATTCTTCATAAGCGTATTATGAGCAGATACTTTTATTCTAATGGACGGTACGTAATAATAATTGACAATGTTTATTTTATTGGTAATCAGTTTTTATGTTTTATTTACGTATTAAGTACGTAATATAATTGTAAAAAAAAACTAGTAATAATTAAAAAAAAACTAAAAAACACGCTTTTGTTTTTCTTTTTTGTTCATATTATTGCATTGTCATCGGTCCTTGATACGTGTGCAAAGTTTCAAATTGAACAACTTCTAGAAACCGATTAAAATTACGCTCAAAGACTCCGTTACATACAACCCAAGCATATGAAATCGTGTTAAAATACGTCGTTACAATCATCCAACCTTTGTTAGAAAGGTAATAAACGAGCGTGCAAAGTACCCATTTAAGATTTCTCTCCAACATGTAGTATGTATATATTACTGTCCCATTGATGGACTCGAATCTCTATACCTTTAAATCTCTCTACATAACTATCTCTACGTATCTAAATGTGTAGAAGATAAGCAAACTACGAAACGTTAATTCAAATCTGGTATTTACTTTCCGTTCAGTATTTTGGTTTGCAGACTTCTAGAGTATAATTAAATAACGTTTAAAGTGAAAATTGTTTTATCTTCACTGACGGAAACTGCAATTTTATTGCTAAATGACAAAATTATTTCATGAATAAAACGGAACTTCGTTTTATTTTGAAGTGCTCCACTCAGCGTGGCCGATCAAGCGGATTAAAAAAGAGGGTGAATTAGTGTTCAAAATAAAAATGTAGATTCTTACTTTTTTAATGGTACTTCCATCATATTTATAATATACTAGCTGTACCTATAACTTCGCTCGTGTGTTCTAAAACAAAAGTATCGTTATAAAGAATATATTCTTTATAAAATCAGCCAACTTTAGTAAGTAAGTCCCGTCGAATTATTCGTTTTGTAGATTACCCGAAACTAAAGCTATTTGTCTGTTTGTCTTTTAGTTTTTGTCTCTTTGCTTGTGTGTCTGTTGTCGGTGTGCTTGTGCACGCATATCTCAGAAAGGGCTCAACCGATTTCAGTGCGATTATCTCTAATGTATTACATATGTATAACGTGTGTAACACAGTAGACTACACTAAACATGCAGTGTTCATTTCATTTCATTAGCCTATAAATAAAAAAAAATAATAATATAATAATTACGTGTGCACATAAATGAGATCCAATCCGTCTATAAATAAATAAAAAATAAGTCAATTTTAATTTTACAGGTTTACATATATGAGAACTTTTAGCAGTTACAAAACTGGAAAATCCCGAAAAATGAACTCCACGTATACAAAATCGCGGATAACAGCTAGTTCAATAATATATTTAATATCGCTGTCAAATATTGACGTATGGTACTGTTTGTCTGCCAACTCTGTTAATATAAATGAAATACACATTTTTATAGGTAATGTGGCAGACGTATTGATTTACTGAAAGTAGGCCAAATAATTACATCGCAGACTGCTACAAGTATTGACCAATTCATAACATAAATAATAATATCTACGAAACGTTAGTACTTTCTGGCTCTTAAATAATATAACTTGATATTATGGATTATTAATGGTGTTGGATTTTAAGCTTATGGATTTGTAATTATAATTATTTCATTAAATTATTGTTAAAACTACTTTGGAGTGATCTGCTACCATCATGTATTATGGTATATATTTCAATGCTTACACTATGTCCGCTCTACCTTTCACTAGGAAAAAGTGAAAAGATTAAAAATATATAGGTACCATTATACTTGGTGGTAGTGGATTGTTGTAAATTAGTGTTAACAATAACTTAATAGCATGGATTTCTGCAAAATATATTCTGATATTAGAATTCTTTTAATTTAAAATACGTCCGTCGGAAGGGTAGTATTCTAGTATGTCCAATCTCAGGTAGAACTGAGTTTCTGCTTAACGTCGTGCAATAAATGCGTTGCTACTCCTGAAGTTAGAGATAGTCGCGTTGCTTACAAGTGTTACGGGCGACCACACCCTTTCGACCGAAACACAATAATTGTTTAGTGGCGCAATATAAAGGCAGCAGTGGTTCCCGGTCAAACTATTGTTCTACTATTTTTAACACATACCTATTTAATTTGTAAAAAAAATCGTTAAGTATTATGACGAAAAACTCTAAACAATATATAAATTCGTGTTACAGAATCACAAACAAATAAACAAACGAACAACGTTTCTCTTTTATATATAATAGTAGCGATCAATAAGTATCGTAACATATTCGAAATGACACCATTTTGGCTCGCGCAAATCAAAACAAAAAAGGATATTGAGACTAACGATATCAATGACACCTGTTACTAGGTTTACATTCACTTTACTTTTTTATTGTTCCAATACGCGTGACGTTATGCAAATATTATGTATTTCACGGTACAATATTCGGTAGCAATTCACAAGAAAATTGGGCAGAAAAGCAATTGATATTCTGATCCCGTTTGGGAATATTCGCGCGACGTTCTGTCGGAGCTACTTCTGATTCGAACACACGTCACACCTCTGTGGAATACTGACAATCGTAAGAAAATACATAGCAATCACGATAATAGATTTTGACATTACAACCATTTTGTTCAACGACCACTTCCTACACTATCTGTTATTTATGATCCATGAAAATCTTTTGAAAGTAATATTTGGGATTGCATTAGATCAATAACATCACAGGAAAGTAGTCAAATTTGGAAATAAAAAAAATATGTAAATATGTTAAACGTAAATATGTCTCACTAAGCAGTGATTACGTATTTGTTCCCCTTGGCTTTGAAACCTTTGGCCCATGGGGTCTGCGTGCCAAAAATTTTTTTAAACAAATAGTACCACGTTTGATCCACGCTGCTGGTGACAAGAGTGCTGGTACATATCTCGTGCAGGGAATTGCGATTGCTATTCAGCGCGGGAATGCAGCTAGTGTTCTTGGAACCATGCTGCATGGGCACGGCATGGGCACGGCAAAACCTAACCTAAACAATCTAGAGGGAATTTAGATTGTTTAGGTGAGGTTTTTATTATAATTAGTTTTAAGATTTTCATCACTATTCATATGAAAATAAACAAATTAGAATATGCATCACAGATGTTATTTTTACAAGAAAATCACGTTTACCCAAAGTGTCTTTTCATAACATGGCAGTTGTCTTACCATAACCTCATATTGATTGGCTGAATAGAAAGTTGTAAATATTAACTGCCAATCGGATTACTATTAAGTTACATCATATGAAATGTTTTTCATACGTCAACATTATTTATGACACCATCATCATCAACTGTTTAATTTTAGGTATGAATATTGAACACTTCGATTTTATATAGCAGATGATACTTTTAAAATGTACGGCTAATAGCGTTCAAACGAAAAGAAAGATTGTTTTAGATTTCTAGACTTCTTCTTGACTTAGGAAGTAGGACCGCCATGCCCATTTTTAGCGTGAAGCATTTTTGCGTTTCTGTAGACAATTGCGACGGTAAACTTACATTACGTGATGATATTAGTAACTACTTTACACCATTACTTCTTCCATGACATAAAGAAAGTATCAACATTTAGAAAACTGAATTTTTTACATGCTTCAACATAAATGTTAACTATATTTGCATGAAAATTGAACCCAATCTCGTTCAATATTGATCCGCTTACGTCGATAAATAGGCACGGGGTTGCTGCTCAGTTCTCAGACATTTTATTTACTCGATAGATTAAACGGCTCATCCTGACAGCCCTTTGTTCTGTTAATTAATCTGTAATGGAATCAGCTTCTTGTTTAGGTCACTCTATTACTAAGACAAATATTCAATTTTCATTCTGTTTATAATAAGTATTACTTTTCCTTGTGTTTTTAGTACCAGCGATGTCAATTCTACCCAATTGCGCCGTTTAGTGATTTAATTGTTTTACCAATTTTTTGTTCTGCAGTGTGTACCAGTTTTAATATAAAATCGTCTTGAAAGTCAAACCGATTCGTTTAACGCGACGCCAACGGCGTGACGCTCTCTTATCCAATCACGTCCTTCTCCTCCAAGTCTCTAATCCCATGTGTATGCTTGGTTTATACACTTAATTGTTTCACCGTGTAAGTGAATATACTGGTATTAAATATTTGTTAAGGTATTATATCATACATTTAAATTAACAAATGTCCTTCAATCTACTATTTTATACAATTTAATAAAAAGCATATATGAAACACACTTGCGCACATGTGGGTATAAAGCATTAACTTTACTATATTTCCAGTATAATGGTCTCGTACTAAACATTAAAGTAGACTGATATCTCGTCAAAATGATAATCTCGTCATTTATTGCTTCCATGCAAGAATGTAAAGCGGCGTTACAAGGGAGAAGATAACGTTCCGTGCGTCATTTACAAGCTAATATGCCAGGCCAATGATGGCAGTGGGCGATACGTGATAAAAGTACCTCAGTACAAATTGTAAATCTGGGAGGAGTATTGTTCGACCGGGGAGGTACAGTCGCCCTCATAATCCGCCATAAAGCATTACTTGTGTTTCAGTTGGAGAGGTGCGGTTGCTGGCTACAGTTTGATGCGAAGCGACCATCTTAGTCCTCAGGAGTAGCAAAGTATCTGCGTTCGAGCTCAGATAGTATTTCGGTCGTATTTGTGGGTGTACGTGGATGTCAATGGGCTGCGACTACTTACCATCAGGTAGTTTGCATGCTCGTTTGCATCTCTCTCATAAAAAACACTATTCTGATGATAAAGCTTGTACATCAAAACATGTATATTAAATAAATATTTTTTTTGTAAAGTCATAGTTACCAATATTATTAGTCTTCGTCGCGTTCATTCTTACTATTGAGGTACATGCAAAATGTGGAATGAGCTTCCTCCTGAAGTATTCCTGGAATGCTATGTTATGCTGAATATAATTATATGGGGTTCTTCAAAAAAGGGGCAAAAACCTCTTCTTCAAAGCTAGCATTGCTTTGGCAAGTCTTCCTTTCTTCCTCCCTTTCCTACAAATGTTCATTGGCAACTGTGACCATTTTCCAACAGAAGCTTAGCCTTATAAGTAATTAAAAAAAACGACGCGACGACTAAAAATACTTTTACCATGTACCGGGTACTGATGATTACTTATTTTTTAATTGCTATTTTTATAGTCTGTTGCATGGCTCGTGGCCACGGCTAAAGAGCTGCAGTTACAGCAAATAATGCAACTGGTTAGAAACATCGGCAATAAAAATCGTAAATCGTGAATACCTGATTCATAGTAAAATGTATATCTTCCTCAATGAAATTAATTTAGAAATATTTTGTGCATTGTTCTGTAAGTCAAATACTTCATTTTTGTTATAAGTAGAAACATTTATCGAGTTACGCAAAGTTTATACAAAATTCACAATAAACAGGAGAGCTTTATCATGAAAACAGCTATTCCAATACTACATTAAGTGCTAAACACACAGACACGTCGGATTTACCCCGATGTTTCATTAGGAACAATGCAACAACGTTTTGATTGCAGTCCAGATACGGTCGGCTAAAATAAACGAGCTTTTAGAACCGATATCAATTACGTATACTCCATGTGTATTACGTCACAAAGCTAATGGCTAGCACGACAGATGATTGAAGTCACGAAATAGATGTAAATTACATTAAATACAAATTGATTTTCGGTGATTGAACAATTGTTTGTAAAATACATACAGTTATGTATGTACTGTATGGTAAACTTTACAAAGTGGGTCGCAAATGCGATATTTTATAACATCAGGAACTACTGTAGTAAATAATAATAGAAATTACGAAATAATAGATGATATATTCATTTAGAAAAAAAGAAAATCTTTTGTTTGTTAAACTAGGAAGTTCATTTTTAAGTTTTTCCTTGTTTAAAGGTATTTTGTAAATATAGGTCGTTATTTTGAGAATATCAGTTACTGACACGTTTGATCGACACAAGATGGGTGATTCACATCTTGCGCGGAGAATTGCGATTGCTATTCAGCGCTAACGGTCTTGGCACGATGCCCCATGGGCATGGACGCCTTATATATTGTTTACGTTATGCTCTGATTGTAATTAATTTTGATGTAATACTTTGTATTGAGAATCATGAGTCCATCATTAAGATTTCACCAGTGGCAACAGGCATATTATTTATGTCTATAACGGCAGCATACCACTGCAGCATACTATTTAAAGGGTGTATAGGGCAGATTAAATTATGGACGTTGCATCTTAACCCTCGGAAGAAACAACCTATGTTTGATGTACTGCAGATTCTTGTTCTATATGATGTTGATTACAGATATCCGTGGCGGAAAAACGTGCTTCATTAAAAGCTTGCTCGTTTGCTGCTTCATAACATAAAATAACCCTTCATTTTAATATAATCTACTCTTTTTCATTACCTTAAGTTAGTGACGTAATCCCTGTCCCTATTAATATTATAAATGTGAATGTAAGTTTGTTACGTTTTCACGCCAAAACTACCCAACCAATTATCATAAAACTTTGTACTCATGTTTTTAAAGATATTAAAAAGGACATAGGATAATTTTCATTGAAAAATATTGAAATAAATATATATTTTGGCAGACATGATTGTTTTCCAAAAATTGACTTATTGGCTTCAGCTGGTCTAAATGTTTGTATATTTCACGTTATTTTGTCCTGTCACTTGTAAGCAAAACTAAAACTTTTATATTTTTGGAGTTAGGAATTATATTTATTGTTTTAGTTATCGAGTTATGCAAAGCTTATATAAAATTCACAATAAACAGAAGAACTTTATCATGAAAACAGCTCGCTACAATGATCATTGATATTTATTTAAGTTTCAACGCGACCGAAGCGTCGGGTAAAAGCTAGTTAATATATATTTTAAAAGAAAGTTTGTAATTATTCCTCTATTTCTAACTTGCAACTCGTCTCTGGTATAAATTTACAATTCTCATCCAGCAACGTTGCACTCGTTTTATTTGTTTTATTACTCGTAAAACGCGTACTGCATATTAACACTGATTACTCGTCTTCTGGATAGAATGGTTCTCTCCACGTACGTCCAGACATCAATGATCGTCAATAAAATTTTAAAGTGGTTACAATTTGACCGGTATATTACTGTGGCCACTTTCCGCTACTCGACAAGAAATGGCGCCACACCTATCCTGAATGACGCTGTCGAAGTTCTCTAAATATCTTGCATGTATACAAAATTCCGAATTGAGACTATCGTACGGCCGCTCTCCAGGCAACATCAACTCGTTTTTGCCAAATTACCATCACTGCTCATCATAATTCATAATCCGCCGTGAAGCTCCGTCATGGATGATCATCATCAATAAAAAATTCTATGTAGAACTACAGTTCGACCGGAGTGATAACACTGGCACTCCTCATAACTCGTAAAGCATTAGGTGTTTCGGTTGAAGTGCGGATCTGGCTACATGCGACCATCTCAGTCCTGAAGAGTGAGGATTGATATGTAGATATCGCTTGTAAATGCAGCCGGCAACCGTATTTCTCCAACAGAAACACCAGCGGTGTGTTTAGGAGCCTGGATTCCCGTGTG
>DWON01011206.1:0-10324 GCA_018251015.1 Phocides pigmalion okeechobee
TGCTTTACGGCGGGTTATGAGGGTGGCGGTGGTGCCGCCCCGGGCGAGCTCTAACGGCTCTACCACCTTTAAAAAATCTTTAAAATATAATAGTTTTGTAGTAAGTGTTTAAAATAAATTATATAAAAAGGTCTTCCTAAATTCTATAACACATAGACTTTCTTATCTTCGGTAACTTGATGAAATCTATTAACTAGATCTGCGTTAAAATAAGTACCTAAAATAAGTTCGTTAAATAAGTACGTGCAGATTCGCACAAATATAACACAATTAGTCCTAATATAAGTTTTTACGTTAGTACGTAAAACAAACGTGTAAGAAAAGTAGTTACACAAGTATATGAACTACTTGGTCCAGATATTGGAAGGCGGAATGCGGGTAATTGGATTGTGTACGCCAACAACACTTCACGGCGTTACGATTCGACTAAGTCTGATTTTATCCAACGTCTTTCAGAGAACGTATTTATTCTATTAAACATGTGAACGAATGGAGAAATCGAAAAGAAAGCAAAATAATAGGTAAGCAACGATATCGAAAATGTATCTGGAACTGAAACTGTAGGAACAAAACGAAATTCCTGAAGAGCAAAAGAAAAGAAGAAAATAGAAGTTTAGTTGTAAATTATTATCAGACTCTTCTTATTAAATAGGCAAGTATATAGTAATAGGCAAGTATATAAGCTAATATACAAATGAGTAAGCAAAGAAAAAGAGAGAAGAGCAATAAGAGTAAAACATAATCAAAATTCGAATGTTTACGTAATATCTAATAAAAAAAATGTACAAAGACTGCTATGAAAATGAAAACGAATTGACTGTTATTGCTAAGCTTATCGAAATGACACAAAAAAACTTTACATTACACAATATAAAATAATGTGTGCAAAAATACAATTCCTTTTAAGGACAGTAACTACTTGTTGGCTATGATATATTCTATCAAAAGTAAAATATTTGTGTATATATTATAAAATATATTTCAACGAAAAATATACGGAAGATATATAATAATCAATGTTAAAAAGAAAGAATCATTTTTTTCTTTCCAACAAGTTTTATAACAATACTCGACCGCGGAGTGATCACCGCCTCATTATCCGTAATAAAACATCTTGTGCCGCGGTTGTTAAAGTGCGGTTGCTGGCTGTACTGAAACCGAGGTGGCCATTTTAAATCGAAGGGATAATAACGCGTCTCCTTATAATCCCAGACGAGACAGTAATCTTGTTTAAGGATATGAATGAATTTTGGTGGGTTACAGCATAGCCTGCATGCTAGTTTTCTACTCATCTTACATAAAACTACGGCATAATTATATTTCAATAAACTACATAAAACAAAAACAACCAACTTCAGATCATATATTTTCTCAATATTCATGTGTACGGCCTCGCTATCGATTTAACTATGAACCAGCTACTCCTGGTAACACTTTCCCTGCGGCACGGATGTACATATGTATATGATCGGGTCAGTACTACGGGAGGCGGTCCTAAACTGGAGCTTATTTTATTATACTAAAGATACGCCGACAAATTACTGAAATATTGTATTTTTAGCATCTGTGTATCATCTACGAATACACAGACGTAATGTCCGCCCCCAGTCTTGTTGCGCCAACCTAAAAACAACACTTTTGTTCGCCCGTAGTCCATACAAATTTGTCGCTACAAAACATTTGTGTAGGAGTCGCAAGCGCATCGCGCCCAGAATTACACAGCAGTGTTGCAGCCGCAGGGAAAGTGATAAATGCTTTTATATACGTCTTTGAATAAAATTAAAAATGCTTTTATATATGTCGAACGAGTTCCATGGATCGTGGTCATGGCTAAACTGCAACTGAGTAGAAATATCGGCAATTACAAAATCGTAGGTCGTGTACAAGTTATATACTAAAATATATAAATTCCATGATAATATTAATTTAAAATCGCTACTGATTATCCGATTGGGAGTTTGCAAACTCGTACTTAGTAAAGACTAGCACGTTGCAGAGTGAAATGTGAACGTTTCCGGAGAATCCAGCGTCATATCGCGTGCATTGCGCGTTCGTTAGTTCCGCATGAATAAGATCAGATTATTCTCATCGCGCTATTTATTTAATATAATATATGCCGTGCTTTGTGGGTCAACAAGATAATTGAAAGTATATGTCGAATTATCCTCTTGTCAACATTTAAAGAGGCTATTACCATATGTTATAGGTCACCAACACCTTATTATGAACTAGTTGATGCGCGCGACATTGTCTACCTTGTTTATTATATCAACAGCAAGCACCTTGGACCACCTCTAGAACGCGAAATGTTTATAAAAATTGTACTTTTATTAAATTATAACATTTTTTTATAATACATACATATATTTGTACAAATAATTATGTTGGAACTGATCGCCATCTGTACATAGGAAGGTATATGAAAAAAATACATTATTAGGGGCTTCTAACGCAATGGAACTCGAAACAATAGTTGTTGATTTTTTTGTCTGTCTGTGCGCTCTAATATCATACACAGCTGCTTTATAACAGCAATGATAATCGATAGTGTTTTAAACCTTGTGCTAACGGAGGAGATACTAATATCCTGTTTGAGATCTGTGATAGATATCACACATGAAATCATTACAAATGAAATGTATGCTCATTTGTTACTTTTGTACTTTAAAAAATCATTCATAATTTTGTGGTAACATTTTTCATACACTGGATTTTCTCTATTGATAATCTCATTATTCATATTGTCTATATGTAAACATAAATTTTAACTCATAACACATATACTTCGAGACTTATAACTAATAGGTTATCGTCGTTGTAATCAAGTTTCAAAAGCCATTTCACGTTGCAACCCTACTAATTCCGGGTAATATAATATGTACCATTAGTGGTGCATGCCAAAGGATATTTCCTTCCTGAATTTTACGGACAATTACTAGTATTTCCTAGCGTTATCTGAAATTGAAATCGGCAATACTGCCAAATACATTCCGTTGGATAAGATGCAGTTCCGTCGCAAAAATAGCGCCAGGGAATTACATAAGCAGACGGCGCGGGTCCTACCCGCTCATTATGTACATTTCACTGCCGTAACAGCGCTTCAATAAAATCTCAATTTCATAGCTATTTCATAATAGATATTTTTGAACCACAATAAACAAACAAAGAATTATTGAACTCTACATCAACCTTATAGGCCCTGTGTAAAATGTATGGTATTTATTATGGTATGATACTTATATATATTTTGAAACAGTTCAGTACATCCACAGGTATAACAACGGATAAGGTCGATTACATTTGCTTCTATTAATGCTAGAGTTAGGGACAATGGTCTATAAGAGAGAATTATCGCTTTAAATCAAGTAAATCGCTTGCTACTTCACCTACACGGTAAAAAAACATTGCTTTTAAACAATTTTGAAGGTACCCACTTCACTATCAATTGCTTCTACTGCGAAAGTGCTGCCGTTATACCAACGTTTTTGTCATGTACCAGAAATATTTAAGTAGTTCCACTTATTAAGCTGCTGTTTTAAACTTATAAACGTTAGTCAGGAAAGTTTATTTAGCATCACATTCATGCTATATCTTATTAATGACAACTATGTGTGCTATTTAAGTACTGTTGGCCGTTATGCGATGTAATATACTTACATTATGTTCAAATAGCCCGCCGACCTCCACTTAAATGATTCTAGTCCAAATGAAGCGGACTAGTATTGGCAATCATACTTTAATCGATTGTTGGCATTCAAAATAGGTTAGCAAACTGGCACAACTACTCACCTATACCAAACATCCATTAACCCACAAATTCTATACTAATCATAGCACGAACTGAGCGTCATAATCTGAATATAAAGACCCACATTAGACCTACAAATGTTCCAAGAAAATATTTAATGCAAACATTATTAGGTTTACATATTTTAAACATTATCGATATATCCTAAATACTTTTTTGAATTATTAACTAAATTATTAACTATATGTATCTTATTGTATTAGGTACCTAAGTAAGTCGTTATTTTCAGTTAAATAATAATATATTAATAATTATATTAAAACCTATCAAAAATATAAAATGAAATATTGTAGTGAAGTGTGAAATTTCGTATCTTTAAATCATATATTTTAACTCAAATGTCTTGTATTGATTGTTGACTATCAACAAAGTCAGACAAGTTTAATATAGTCAAGGATGGGTAACCGGTAGTGGCAAAAAATCAATCGTACTTCCGTCATTCCCGCTCGGTTTCGAATGTAATCTATATATAATATTTATTAATTCTTCAATGAGGTTACGTCTAACAACACAATGAACACATAAGGCAAGTAGTAAGTCGTTAAACCGTATATTCAAAATTACACAAAGAAAAATTTAAAAGATTGCAGCGAATTAAAGGGATAACTCTTATTACTATTGTATTTTTACTCAATCCTAAATGGATAATAACACATAATAGACAGTAGCTCTCACTGTTTGTTAAAAGCTTGAAACGTGATCCACAGGTTGCATTGTGTAAAACAAAGCTAAAGCTTTTGAAAGGTCTTTAAAGTTACGATAGCTTCGCGCAAGCCAATAATTCTGTACTTACAATTCAATGGATCGTAGATTTGCCACAAATTGTAATAGTTGCCATTATAAAATATATTTATGAAAACCAAGGTAATTTTTATAACCCTCTATTTCTACAAAAGTACCTGACAAACCCAGAGATCAACGAACAGCCCTAAGCGGTGAACCTATAATCCTGAAATTTTGCAATTGTTTCTTTATGTTGCGTAAGTGAGCACTAAGAAAGGGATTTTTGAAATCCCTAAGAATATAAACTACTTGTATTATTTTTTATTTCTTTTATAGATTTACTTCAAATATACATATTAGACATAAATACATAGATGGTTTATCGGTGTGTATTTCAATATCAACTAATAACATATTGAATGAATGATTCATTTATTGTGAGAGTAAAAAAATAAATAAATCATTCATTCATTCATAGCAATGTAAATTTATGAATTACCTATTAAAAAACGCTCATTGTCACGGTAAGTTAATTTCCTGAGGATTACGTGTTCGATTCCCAAAAGATCATATGTTAAAATTAATCTACCATTAGAGCACTCTCGGAAATACATCGATAAAAAATCATTATTAATCTTTTTTATGTTAGTAGCAAACATTCACGCAACCCACTTGATGCTAAGTGGTCGTTGTCGCCCATGGAAACCTGGTACCATCTCGATATGGAACAAGTCTGAAGTTTAAAGTCAATAACACATGTTTTGTCACTTCTGAGATGTAAAAGAAAACGGCATTAAATAGCGAAATAATATTTATTTTTTTTATTTTATTTATTAGCATACAATTCAAATATCTAGAGGATCTAGTACATACTTTATACATAACTTGAAGGTGGGAGAACTATAGTTCGACCGGGGAGGTACCATCGCCGTCTTCATAATCCGCCGTCACGAATTACTTGTGTTTCGGTTGGAGAGGTGTGTGCTACACTTTGAAGCGAGGCGCACAACTTAACAACAGCCTCAGGAGTAGCAACGTGTCTACATTCGAGCTCAGATAGGATTTCGGACGTGTACAAACATGTACAACCACAAGGTTGTACGTGGATGTCTATGGGCAGCGACTATTTAACATCAGGTAGTTTGCATGCTCGTATGCTGCTCTTCTCACATTCAAAAAAACTCCACCAGCTTACTTTATTGTATTGGTGAAGGGAAGCATAAATACCCAACTGAATATATTTTACATGTATAAAAAGACTCCTTAAAGCCTAAATTAAATAGACATATTCAGCTACTAACCGTCGCCCATCCTGTTTCCGACCGCATTCAACGTTGCCCAACTTTTTTAAATTGCTTACGATCTGCATAAGACACAGGGTTATGCTTCAAAAAAGGGTAACAAAACGTATCAAAATTCATAAAACACTCATGGTAATATAATACTTGACAAGAGTACGAATAAATATTTCACCACATGTCTGCAAAAGCTGATGAGAAAAGTTCCCCGATGATGTTTCAAGATATGACACACATTATCATGGAAACATATTGTTGCGTCGCTTTCGTTTATATTAATATCTTGTAAGCAATATCGCTTGTGTCATGTTAAACAACGTCTACAAGAAAGGTTTCAATTTGAAATAAGTATTGAACGCAGCTTTCTTTTTTATGTGAGAAGAGTAGGAAACGAGCATACAAACCACCAGATGTTAAGTAGTCGCAGACATCCATGTACAACCACAAACACGACCGAAATCCTCTCTGACCTCAGACGTAGATACGTTGCTACTCCTTGCTTCAAAGTGTAGCAAGCAACCCCACCTTTCCAACCGAAACAAGCGAAATGCTTTATGATTGATTATAAGTAACCTATGCTTCTAAATAACCTAAGATAAATTATAGTTACTGTAAGGTTATGTAAGCAACTAAATATGTTCTAGATGAAAATTGCACTAATCGATACGAGGTTTTAAAATTACGATTGCAAATAGGATACAATAATTCGTTGCAAATGATAATGTCACTTGATTAAGAGGGATCATTAATATTAACAATAACAATGAATGAGGGTAGTTTCTGATTATTATTAATGCCCTCGTTTAGCGTTATTGTCATCAAATGTGTAATAGAAACTAATATTAGTTTTTTCTTGCTCTAAATTAACAATACCTACTTCTATTCTTACTACTACGTCTATGCTACTGTAAATATTTATATCAATAGGAGGAAATAATTAATCGTATACCTATTCTTGTTTAATATTTAAATAGCTAGCTAATATAGGATTGCATACAACCTGTGTTCGCTGCAAGTAAATTTATGACTTATCTATGACACTACAAGAAAGAAAGCTAGACATGAAAAATATTGTTTATAAACCTAGCTGAAGCCTAGTAATAACCGCTGATGGCAAAATTATTATTAATAGATGGTAGGTAAACATTATCAAAGGTCCTAAAAGAAGTTTGGAAACATCGAACAGATGGATTAGCCACTAAATATATCCACAAATATGTATTGGAGCAGCCTGAAGAACGCTCCAGGTTATACCCCAGTTATTGTTTTTAAATTAAATTGCAATCCCTCGTAATACTGAGTCGCGAATGCGTTGCCGACTTCGATACGACAACTCATCTTTATTGATTTTGCCTAACATGGGATATAAATCAAAATAATTTGGAAAAGGTAGGTCAAATTCGTTCTTCTTCTTCTTCAGCTCGTGTCAGTCCACTGCTTGACGTAGGCCTCTCCTACAGCACGCCATTAAGCCCAGTCTTTGGCACTACGCACCCTAAATACATTCAAATTACATCATTATGGAGCTCTGTGGGTAAAGTATACGTTTCACAATTGAACCCGAATTCTATAGCCTATCGACAGACGCAAAATCCTTCGGAGTAAGAATCAAAGGTGTAACACGTAACATACACACTAAACAAAGCAGTTTATGACAATAAAAGGATTCTATTGACTCAGTAACTGCGAACTACAACTGGCAGCGCGACGCCGGTATCTCAGGAAACGTGCCGCCACTCTGTACTATAAGGCAGTGATTCCTAAACTAGTTATATTAACCTCTAAGGTTTCAAACCGGACTGTTGCAGTCAAAAATTGGCGACTGTCTACGAAAATGTACAGGCAGGTCAATACCAACATTTTCATTTTCTATTTAATAATTCATATGAATTTGATTATTCCCGCATGTAATTTAATATAAGTATAATATCACTGCTGTTTCTATTACTATAGTTATTACAGTTACTATAAAAGCTAAAGAAAGATTAGCTTTTTATCAGCTGTTAAATAACTATTTAATAAATGTATGTGTCATGTGTACCCCGTTTAAAAAACATGAAAATATTGCAGGTAGTCTAAATAAAAAAAAAAAACAGTTTGGAAACCTCTGGTATAGGGAATAAGCGACATGCAAGAATAAAGATAATAACTAGTACCGTTTGCACATTTTGCAGAATCTAGAATACGTTACGTTAATCCATTTTAGATACAACTCAATAAAATCCAACCCATTAGTGTCTCAATACTGTGCACTTATTTTTCATAAAATCAGAAGATTTAGGTCATAGTCCAACACTAAAGACTTCACGCACTCTTGATATTTCTATGGTGAATGCAGATTTTTTTATAATACTTTCACGAATTTCCTTCACTTTATAAATGTTATGTTTTTCGACAATTAATTCTAGTATCATTAATTCGATTATTAGTCCGACTAGCGAATCTGTTCAGTCTGTTCCTTTCGCTTCGAACTATTAATATACTTTAGTAGAAATAATTGAAATAATTGGCTCCATAGCAATAGGTAACTTTATATCTCGACCAATACGGATAGCGTAAAAGAAAGCACAAAGCCAGTTGGAAGGTAAGACCCATACTCTAATATCATACTCAATAATGTCGAAGCTATTCTCTAAACGGCGTGTAATTTACCGACCAATATGATCACGATAAAATTAGACATAGACCAAACGCCTTTTACTTACACATCTCGGTAAATTAGACGAAGCGACTTCCGCCTTTTTCTACTATAATAAATGAATTTTATAATAGACCAATGTTTTTTTGACCTTTGGAAACCTTTTTTAAGATACTTAAGTAATAAATTATTTAAATGAGAAAGAGCGTATTCTGCCATTATCCCTTTTGACCCTGACGGTAAGCCAAGAAATGACTAGGATGAGGAAGAAACAGAATACATTTGCAGCTATTATAATTTTTCGGAATTAAGCTTTAAATAAAATGATTATTTATTTCATTTATAATCATAATTACAATTATAACGTAACTCTGAGCTTATCGGTATAAAAATATGTATTTGGTTATGTTTCTTCAGCGTGCAAAACGGTTATTGGCGATTATTGTTTGGAGTATACATTATTATCGCTTCCTAAAGGGTTTTGAATATACTCCATATCACTTAACAAATTAGACTTGCTTGTAAACGTACCCGGCAACCTCACCTCTTCAACACAAGAATTGCTTCATGACGGAGTATTAAGATAGTAGCGGTGGTACCTCCACGTTCGAATGCATATTCTAGGAACGTGTATATAATACTTATATCCTCTTGCGAGTTTTGCATAAAAAGATTACAATCATGTAATAAATGCATCGACGTAGATAAACACGACATTATTTACTGCTATATTATGATGAATGTTTGTTTAACAAGTTTGCATATTGCGGTAAATCTAACAGCTAGCATATTTGCTTTGTACACACTGTTTATGTTAATGCGGATTACATACGAAAGTACGCGCGTAATTTGTAAGGCCCAAATGACAGAGGTCTGATTTCGCGGCAAGTTAGATCACTTCGCTCGTTTTAACGATATCCTTACTTTTTAAGAATCCCCATATACTATTGTAACATACAAAAATCTCAACTTAAACCCTAAACAATAATTACACATATTGTGTGCGAAATGTGTAAGGGTTAAATGATAGGGATCAGTTTTCGCGGCAACTTAGGTCACTACGCTCGCTGTAACGATACGCTTACTATCAGGTGAATAAAGAGTCTCAATAGACTATTGTAACCTACGAAAATCCTAAGTTAAAACCTAAACAATAATTACACATATTGTGTGCGAAATTTTGTTACCATGTTATGTGTAAAACTTAAATGATAGGAATCTGTTTTCGCGGCAACTTAAGTCACTTTGCTCGCTGTAACGATACGCTTACTCTCATGGAAATAAAGAGTCTCAATAGACTATTCTAACCTACTAAAATCTTAACGTAAAATCTAAAATATTTGTTACACAGATAGTGTTGTGTAAAACTTAAGTGATAGGGGTTTTTTTTTCGCGGTAACTTAGGGCACTTCGCTCGCTGTAACGATACGCTTACTCATTAAGAATCCCAATAGGCTATTGTAACGTAAAAATATTTTAACGCAAATCTTAAACAGTTATTGCACACCTTGTGTGCGGTCATTTGTGAGCGTGTTATGTGTAAGGCTTAAGTGGCCAAGGTTCGTTTTCGCGGCAAGTTAGGTCATTTCGGTCGCTTTAACGATATTCTTAATTTCACGTAAATATAGAATCTCAATAGACTTCTTTTTATAGAAAGAGTAAGAAACGGGCATGCGGGCCACCTGACGTTAAGTGGTCACTGCAGCCCGTGGACAACCACGTCCAAACTCATATAGAACAGAAGTTCTATTTAAGGATGGACGCGGAAGCGTTCGTACTTTTGAGGACCAAGATGGTCGCCTCCAATAATGTGTATCCGGCAACCACACCTCCCCAACCGAAACACAATACATGAAG
>DWON01011207.1:0-10324 GCA_018251015.1 Phocides pigmalion okeechobee
GGGGGGGCCCCCCCGCCCCTCTGAAAACCCGCCGTAAAGCAACATGTTCTTCATGTATTGTGTTTCGGTTGGGGAGGTATGGTTGCGAGATACACATTATTGGAGGCGACCATCTTAGTCTTCAAGAGTAGGAACGCATCTGCGTTCGTCCTTAAATAAAACTTCTATTCTATTTGAGATTGCACGTGGTTGTCCATGGGCTGCAGTCACCACTTAACATCAGGTGACCTACATGACGATTTCTTACTGTTTCGCATAAAAAAAAACAAAAAACTGTATTACAATATTTGATGATGTCTAAAGCAACCATCTTGTCCTCAGGATTAACAACACTTACATGGGGGAGGTACCACTACCGCCTGTTATATCTATCCTATAACAACTCGTGTTTCAGTTGGAGAGGTTTGGTGCTGGGTACAAATCAAAACAAAGAGACCATCTATCTTCTCAGGAATACCAAATCTTTTATGTATAGCTGCAAATAGGAATTTGGTCCTGTTTGATTTGGATATGGATGTCCATAATCTGAAGACTACAATAGTAGCCTGCACCCTCATTTCCTATTCTTCCAACATAAAAAAACAAACATTATCGCAGTCATTTACACTTTTCAAAGAAATATTGGCATGAGAAAGTAGGACACAGTTATTTTTAGCTTACCCAAATGTAGGTGAACTAAAACTACTTGTTTACATTGCAGACTTCAAGCCATTTGCGTAGCTGCAAAATCCTTACTTTTCAGTATTACTTAAAACTAAATAACTATGTGCATTTTAACTAATGTACTAAATGTTTTTCATGATCTTTTAAAGTACTTTACCTTCAATTGTGAAATAATTAGAGACCACATAGTCAACAGTACACTGCAGTTTGAATTCCGCAACATAATAAGTGTAGCAATTCTTATACAGTTGGCTTTGTAACCTTGGATTGGCACTTCCTTTGTCTGTCTCTGTTCAGTCATTCGTTATCAATGCTTAAGTAATTCTATTGTTTAGAACCTCTCAATATACACTATAACACATTTTAATAGGAAAACAATAATAACAAGATCATGCATACTAAATTAAAATACAGATATTAATTATATTGCAATAAGTTTTTGGGGTAATAACGATAATTACACTTTAGGTATGTGGTTACACAATTATTGTTTATGGTTATCAAATAATTCATTAAATTTAATCTAATAGAATTTAAACAATAGATTATGTTCTTTGTTGTATTATAATTATGTTTTCATTATGAAATCAATTGTTAAAATGTGTGTAAACAAGTTTTGCTTATTGATTTATAATTTTATATGAAATTCTCATTAGATTATATGGTTTTATTTGAGTAAAACAGAATATACTAATGTGCATAATGCATCAAATGTTTTTAGTGTTAAATGTAATGGTTTATTATAGTTTAGCAATCAAAAATGTTATAAAACTTACCAGTTTGCAACTCTGCCAGTGTTTCAGCTAATATCCTTGTCAAGGTGCCCCATTCTCCTAATTGTCCAGTAATTGGTGGGAGATCTACCTCTTTGACCTCCTCGTCATTGTTTTCCGGTTTCAACTTGAGCTTACCACCAGGCAATGTGAACCTTTCTCCCGGCGCTGCCATTTCTTGCAATACATTTAACAAGTATGGTGTCTGGACTAAACATTGCATTACAGAATTAAAAAAGCATGTATTCCCTAAATTTGTCAGACCTCTAACCCTAGGCAAGCTGATAGCCATTGCCTTGTCTTTCCCCTTCAATTCTGTCTTTATTATTGTCTCAGTTAAATTTGAATCATCTAAACTGTTAGCTGCTTTTGCATCATAAAAGAGTTCTATAGGTGGTAGTTTAGGATTGCCATTCGCCTGCTTCTTGAGGTACTCTATGCATTCGTGCAACTTCTTTGCACTGGATGCAGTAACTTCGTTGTTGCAATAATAACAATAAATACCCCAGGTAGTGGTATTGGCGGTGAGTGCATGGCAATCAGAGTGCGGAGTATTGAAGTGATTCAGGGCGTGCTTGTTACGTGCTCGGCCACATAATTGGGTGCCACAACGCAAGCACATCCATAACGACAAGTCCTCCTCGAAATTTGGATCTTCCACCTCGGTTTTAGGGTTCTTTTTACATTCTGAGCACTCCTTTTCAAAGCCACCAGTTTTCAGGGCCTTTTTCAGCTTCGTGAGATCGACGGCTTTCGCGACGTGAGGGCATGCGGACTTCACAGTTTCGTCGCAAGATTCCGTGGACTCATCCCCGTTCTCGCTAGGGTCGCTCTGTCTCTTTTTCTTAACCATTGTCGCGTTAAATCGGGCAGCGGACCGCCTGCAACGTAATCAGATACACTCTTTAATAATAACCATACGAACACAAAAAGAACAAATTGACAAATCTGTGTCGATAGCAATGGCACGCGTGACAACGCACATTCACCGCGATATTGTCGAATTACAGTCGAAAGAATGCAGGACAATTGTAAATTTACTATTATAAAACTTACTGTTACATGCGCCTGCAAACTTTATAAAAATAAAAGCGTCACGAAAACTGAATCTTCAAATTATCTAAAATTTTGTCAGAAACGTAAACCACGGTCGTCAGACATCTTTGCAAGTTACAACTTTACAATGTTACCAATATTAAGAAATGAAAATAAAGGTTTCTATTTATTAAAATCAGCTTTGTCAATTAAAAATCGTTAAACCGTAAACGAATCGATAATGTGTCAAAATCCTAGAATCTACGCCTGACATGCGCCATCTGGTGACGAATAGCCGAGATAAAAATTTGAAACGTCAACATGACCGTGGTGTACGGAATTTGCTAATCAAGTTGTGTATTTTATTTATATTGATTGCATTGAAATTTTATGGGTAAAAACATCTGATTGGCGCGAAAAGTGCGACGAGTGTAGTTCAAATATGTAGTTTAAATAAATAGGAAATAATTCGAGACTAGAAGTCATTGTCAGTGATACGAAGTTTTAGTTGGAAAATTTGCCACTATGTCGCTCCCAGGGAATGGAATATTTGTTGTTCAAGGGGAGATGGCCATGCTGGTTACGGCAATGCGCCGGAGCACACGGTGGGGCTCACATTCTTTTCCCAATGAGGAGTATGACGTCCTGATGAGAACTTTTCAAGACCTGAAGATAATCCTCAACCAAGTGGATGACTTACGCCTGCTCGACCCTGCTACTTACTTGAGTCCATTCTTGGAAGTGATAAGAAGCAAGGACACCACGGGCCCAGTGACCAGCTTGGCTCTGTCAGCTATACACAAGTTTCTTTCATACGGCCTTATAGGTATGCAATCTGTTGATGGTTATAAGTCTTGTCATATTAATTCTTGGATTTTCCCATGTACTTAAGTTATGTTTGCTAATCCTAAGAAGATCCTGAATAAGAGAGATTTCTATTGTTTCTACCCAAAAACATAAACAAAATAGTGTTTACTGTCCTAGAAAATAAAATATACAAACAAGGTCCTTGTCATCATCCCTGATATTCAAAGCTGTAATAAAATCTTTTTATAAAATTGTCATCAATGATTTCACAATATAAGACAAGGAAAATACATTAACAGTATTACACACAAAACTAAATGCTGTAACATACAAACCCAGTATAGAAATCTAAATTTGTCATTCTGTTAAGCGAGGAATTGTACCTCCAACCAAGTTCCTGTCAGATCACCGGTATGGCTACCTATTTACCAGTTGGGAAAGTTGGTTTACAAAAAGTGATGTTTTTGTTATTAAAGAATTATTCCATCCATCAGCCTTTACGTATCCACCGCTAGACATATGCCTCCCCCATATGTCGCCACTCTTACCTTTACCTGTTGTTTTTATCAGGTTGTTGGTTCACCTGGTTTGGGCGCACTGATTGCTCCTTTTGCCTAGACATGTTTGCCACCTGAGGGCCTATCTGCCCCATCAGTTATCTGTTTTATATTGTAGTTCATGGAAGACTTGATGATACTAAATGTCGATGATTCCAGATCCTACACATCCAAGTGTACCAGCAACAGTTGAGGATATAGCGGATGCTGTGACTCATGCCCGGTTTGTTGGTACCGACCATTCTTCCGATGGAGTTGTCCTCATGAAAATATTACAGGTAACATTTTTTTATAACTTATCTCTGTTCAAATGTGACTTACAATTTTTAATGAAAAATATTGTAGGCTTTTCGTTCCAATTTACGAGATTGTTCTTTAATTCATGAGTTTAGATATTTTATTCAGACTTTTCATGCGACAAGCAATAGTGGTAACTTTGTTCAAATTTAAGGTTCTCCGCACTCTAATGTTGAGTCCAGAAGGAGCAATGTTGACAGACGAGAGTGTGTGCGAGATCATGCTCAGCTGCTTCCGCATATGCTTTGAGACAAGGCTGACAGGTATGATATTACAAATTGGCTTTTATAATATTATGAACATTCTCATGCATTTGTCCTTGGTGCAAGGTTCTTTAATGTTATGTGCTGATGTCCTAAATTTCCAAGATGTAAAGTAGCTTATGTTAACGGACAGGAAATATTTCAAAACATATTTTTGTGTTACTCTTTTAATATAAATTTAGGCAAATATATATTAGGATATAATCCTACTCCTTACCTTGACACAATTCCTAATTACGATAGCACCTTACTAAGTAATGTACTATAGCAAAACTCCAAATATATATATATTTTTTAAATGAGTAATTCTTCTTTGTGTTGTAGAACTCCTCCGACGTAATGCCGAGCAGTGTCTCCGGGACATGACACAGCTTATATTCATGCGGCTACCACAGTTCACCCAGGAGGACACAATGGCCTCATTCACCACAGTTGGATTTTCACTTAAAAGGAGGGAAAAGGGCAGTAAGAAGAAGACAGCCATAGGTTCACATGGTAAGTGGTATTAGTAACTTAATTGCATTGCATGTAAAATGTTGTGATTGCTCAGTTGAATTGATGGGATATCAATGTCCGTTACTTACATATTTCATATTTACATAGCACAATTTTCAAATTTATGTGCAAAAATTGTGTGTGTAAAAAAACATTGAGCTTAATTGAAAATCCCTTTTTTGTATGTCAATCCATGGCCAATAAGGCTTCTTCTAAGTACCTTGTTCTATGGCCATTATATTATTTATTGAAACTTTTTTTTATAAAGTTCCATAGACTACCAACAGATGGCGCTATGCCTATTCCTGAATCACGCTAACGATTGGTCGTTGTAGCATACGTAAAAGTGCGATGAAGTCTATTAGCAGCAAAAGGGTGTTCGCCGCTTGGATGGCGCGCGTGCCGGTGACGGCGCGTGGGGTATGGCCATCAAGACATACCCAACACGTAATTTTTGTTTTTGCGGGGCAGCTGGCTACCCATATGTACCGGCGCCTCCCAGGAATCAAGTCTTCTTATTCATTATTTTTACGATAAGAGTAAAGCAAACGTACATGATGCCATAATTTATGAAGTCCTGTTATGTAAGAATCAAAGAAGAAGAATGTAAGAATTGATATTATTATTAATTTGATAAATGACCTTGAAAATTACGTACAATATTAATGAAGCTATTGGTAATATTGAAAATTCACAATTCTAGTGATTCTACCCAATATTTAGTATCAGTATCAAGTACTGTTGTTGACAAGCGATAGAATCAATACTATTGAACGTAAATACTATCTATTTATCATATATAAATTCTAAAGGTGATGACAATATTTATTCGGTCAATATTTATTGCAATCATTGTAATATACCTACTATTCATAATTTAGTTTTATCAAGATTTCATTGGTTACCACCCCGACCACATTATTACTAAATCTGGTGGCTCCGATAATATTTTCGATATATTCAGAGCCAATCGTTCGATTTTCGAATTCGATGGTTGGACACTCATGGACTATCTGATGAATATTTCATGCTATCCGTTAGCAGACCATGAGCATGTTTGCTTTCCATGTAATTGATTGATTATACTAATATATGCGATTAAAATCATACTTAATGAGGTAATCAATTATCAATATTTTTGATAAGTATATTGGCTGGAAAAGATAATATTTATTTATAGTTTATGAATGACAATGAGATGTTTTTTTTTAATTGTTTTTTTTTTTTTAATTTAGCATTAAATTAAAAAATGTTATTAATTTCAAATTGCCTTTTTTGTATTTGCCTTTATTTTAACATATTGTTCCAGGTACAAATTCCTTGGAAAGTAAATCGTCAATAGAACATGTAACTAATGAAATTGAACCGGAAACTGTTAAAACCAACAACGTTTTATCAAGACTTATGTGAGTACATTATTATAACAAACTACACAGCTAAAAAATAATAACCGTATTATTTCTTGTATAAAAACAAGTGATTACGAAATGGGCACTGTTTTTAGTAATTATTACTTGAACAATTTAATTTTGTGTCAAATAATTACTAATATTTTATAAGAAACTAGCAACCCGGCCCGGCTTCGCTCGGGTAATAGAGTTTACTTACATTATTTTTCTTTCATACATACATCCAGTTATTACGTAGTTTCAAAAAGTAACAATTAGGAACATCTATTTCGAACGACGACTGAATTACTATATTGAATTTAACTGTTTATTTCTTGCCCAATTTACAAAGAAAAACAACTTATAATACGTCATACCCTCACTCAGGAATGACTACCTGTTGTTGAAAACTGAGAAAATCCGTCCAGTACATTTTAGTTTATGGCGAACATACAGACAGACTTGAAGGGGGACTCTGTTTTATAATATTTAGAGCTATGGAAGTGTCGCTTGTAAATGTACCCGGTAACAGTACTTCTACCAAAACATACGAACTGTTACCTCCTCAGTTGAGTTCCTTTTTATATTGAAAGAGTTAAGAAACGGGCATGCAGGTCACCTGATGTTAAGTGGTCACTGTAGCCCACGGACAACCAAGTCCAATCTCAAATAGAACAGAAGTTCTATTTATGAGGGTGGCGGTGCCGCCGCCCTGAGCGAGCTCTAACGGCTCTACCACTACTACCTTGAATATGTGAACGAATGAGTTATTATTGTAGTAACTTACAATATCAATACCATTGTAGGATTATCTTGATTACCGTTGTAGGCATTCGCCTATACCGTCCTATAAGAATGAGTGTATTGAAGGCAATCGCCTGTACCGTCTTATTAGAATGAAGGCGAACTGTTGAGAACAATTGATTTAATTTTTCTACTTAATTCCTATGGAACTAAGTCTGCATAGAATAGCATATAATGATATATCATGATGCATATGCATAGCGGTACAATTAAACAGACTGTTAATACATACGCAATACACAATCACATCATAGACTTAAGAGATGGTAGTAAGGGCATGATATATAGTTATTAAAACAAAATTAAGCTTAATTATTTTATCCTTCTTCATAGCCAAGACAAAAACCTTATTAACGAAGCGGAAATAACGATAGAACCAGTTGATCAAGTCAAGAGTCCCACGAAGAAACATGCACGACATTCTTCCATGGATCTGGCCAATGGCAACACGTCTATTACACAGCTGTTAGAGAAATGCGTGAACAAAACTGACAGCCCTGAGAGTCCGAATGGAGAAAATGAAGAGAGTAAAGAAGAGATACAAAGTGAGGAAAAAGTTGAAGAGACTGCGGAGGAAGTCGTGGAAGGTTTGTATGAGATCTATTGTCTTTTTAATGTTAGAGTAGCTTTCAAAAGATTTTTTTTTTTATTAAAGGAGTATTCAAAGGGTAATTTTTATGTTAGAGAAGAATTCAAAAAGCCACTTTTCATGTTAGAGGAGTATTAAAATGTATTACGTGTAGTTGAAAATATTCCTAAGGATTAAGCTAGTGAAACAGAAGGGTAACAGAAAGCCGTAGGTACTGTTTAATAATTTTATTTACTCTATATACAATCGGGCAGAGTTTCGTCTTAATCGAATGCTCAGAATAGAATGAGCTCTGCATAAACGAATCGACAATTTATACTGTCTAACTTGACAATCGGGTATGACGTCACGATTACCGGCCGACGGCAATGTCGTTTATTGCGTCGTGGCATGGCTTTGGCTTTGGCTTGGCGCACCCCGTATTGGCATGGCTCGGCGTGGCAAATGGCTGGCGTTACAAATTGAAATTTTCACAGTAGATATGTAAAATAGGCAAGTTCCATTAAGTAAATCGTATAATCTTAACGTTTTGAAGCAAAACTTTCCTCGTAAACCCTTCATACAATAAGGGCGTTATTAACGAAGAACCAGATGTTTGCGACATCAAGAAAACTTATTAAATATTATGTTTTAATGGATACCATTCCGAGTATCAGGAATGCGACGTATGAGAAAGGAGAAATGGTTCATTTTGACTTATTTATTACTGGCGACCCGGCCCAGCTTCGCTCGGGTAATAGAGTTTATGTTTACTTACTTTTTCTTTCATGCATGCATCCGGCCATTACCTAGTTGCAAAAACTAACAATGAGAAACATTTATTTTGAACGATGACTCAATTACTATATTGAATGTTTTTTTTTTAATTCTTGCCCAATTTACAAAAAGAAAACTTAACTTATTATGCACCAAAACCTTCCACAGGAATCACTCTACCTATTATTGAAAATTGTGAGAAAATCCGTCCAGTACTTATTGAGTTTATTATGACCAGACAGACAAACAGACGGGGGACTTTGTTTTATATTTAGATATTAAATCTTCAGGTATTTAAATTTTAAGAAAATTATGAAAAAGTTTCAAGAAGATTGGGTAAGAGTTATTTAGTTTTCTCGTATCTCTGAAAACTTAAAGGGATCGCAGCTATGCCTTACGCTTTGAAGCCTTTAATATTATTTTTACGAGCCAACATATAAAACTAATTGCCCACACTGTAATCTCATTTTGTCTCGCAACCACAACGTATCCATTGCAATCACAGAATTCAATTCAATCAACCGATATCCAATTAACTGAACCAATCGCAAACGTTTCACGCTGCAATGTGATATTTGTGGAGTGACAGCCAATAATGCAGTTGTAATTGAGAACAAACACGTCTACGACATTACGTGTTTGTAGGAATGTCTTACAATTTATCACGTGGTACGGTATGGTATGATATTTGTGGAGTGACAGCCAATATCGCAGTTGTAATTGAGAACAAGCACGTCTGCGAGTAGGTGTGTGTGTAGGAATGTCTTATTATTTAATAGGTGCAACCTTTGTTATGTACGGTTTCCTAATTCTCGATATTTCCAGCTAGTTGCTCGGGTCGTGGTCTTGATAATACCTTGGCCTCTTGGCTAAAATTTGATAACGATCCAAGCAATTGGTTTACATACATATATTACAATGACTCAGGCCTATGACCTAACCCTTATATTCTGAAAGCACCTTTTCCCTGCAGAGGATGTAATGGATTGAAGATAATGACGATGTTTTTACTGAAATGTAGACATAAACGAGAACGTATTTTTAATAATCTGTGCTTTTCGAGCGCTCTATAATGTCTGTGTCAGGTATCTGTGCTACTTGAGCGCTCTATATTGTCTGTGTCAGGTGTGCAACACACCTGATGATAAGTGGCCATTGCTGTTCATGAGCATCGGTAACTTCATAAAAATTCCCACTTGAAGTCGATTAAAGATGTATTGCTACTGTCGAGGACTAAGGCTACCTCATTTGTAAGTACACTTTATAATATACAACTTGTACTTATGGTTAACGATTTGTAATTGCTGATATGACGAACCATTTGCATGGACTTCAGGGCTACATTGTTCGTTAATCTTGAGTGTACGTACGCATTACATATCAAAATGAATAAATTCCGCTCAAAATTTACAATTATACATAAGTACGCTTCATTAAAACTAGAAACTAGAAACGAATTTGACGGACCCTTCGAACCGTATAGGTACCTTTTTATAGGGATTATGAAACCCGAAATAAAAAGCAACAACATATAGTATTTATTATTAGCTTATTCAAACGTGTTTACGAGGGAAAATTGGATAGAATATCATCATATTATTTTGTCTTCACATACTCCGGGCTCCGGTGGAATGGTCAACGTGTTGGTGACCTGTTTCGTAACGTTATCCGCGTTCTGGAAAGTTATTAGTGGTTAAAGATTCGGTTTAGTTTTAAGCCAATGATTGTATATTTTATTAATTAAATATATATAAAAAATGAATGAAAATATTTGAATTTGAATTTGAATGTTTTTAATAATTTTACTTTACATTGTTTAAAATAAATTAAACGAATAATTTACTTTAAATTAGCTGCTGTCTGTGATTTTAGTCATGTTAACTTCACTATTCACAAC
>DWON01011208.1:0-10323 GCA_018251015.1 Phocides pigmalion okeechobee
AGAACCCAAAACAATGTTTTTTCATTTTGTCTGTATATCTGTATGTTTGTGCACGCTAATCCTGAGATAAACGTTTCTGAAAACGGATTATCCGATTTGAATGCAGTTTTTAGGATTATATTGTGATAGGTTTCACTTAACATTTGGTGTTATTTTTTCATTTAAATCAGTTAACAAATAAAGAACATAAGTTAATAAATATCAATCATCACCGGATGAAGTCGCGGGCACAGCTAGTATTGGAATATAAGTGATGAGAATTGAAAGAGAATGAGATACCTCTATATGAAATTCTCATGAAAGGAATAGACAAACATTTTTAAATTACAATGCAACTTTTACGTAAACAATACGGTCCTTTTATGGTTTTAAAATATGGTGGTAAGGCTCAAGGTTCTTTGCTTTTGTATTTGCTGAAATTAAGATCTAGTTTCTTCTGTTTCTCTGCTGGGTTACAGCCTGTTCACATATTTTTTTAGCAGATTTGTTTTATTCTAAATTATATATCGATGTTAACTTTTAAACAATTAGTTAATACTTTTATAGTATATTTTTCACAAATTTTCACAGAATTGCAAGTATCTCCTACGTTTTTAAGTTGAAATGTGAAGGTTTTACTACCCGATAATTATCCGGCACTTGAGTTATGGTAGTTCAGAAATATATTAATATGATCAAGAATAAAATCGGACCAATTTCTGTCCGAATTATTTTACAACCCAATATATGTGTCATCAGAATCTTTATCTTTCTCGAAACCAACGTTACATAAGATTTACGTCAATTTTTACAACCAGCCAATTACCCTACCGCATTCTATTGTTTTCTTAGAAACATGAACAAGCTATTAAATAGGACATAATTCGTTTGACAACTATAAAAATCCACTAAGTCGAGCAAACAAATTTAGTACTGGAAGTATATACGAAGTACTGATGTGGAGATGATGCTTAAAATGTCGTAAAAAATTTATAGCTCGAAGGAAAATAAATAGTTTTCGCTCTGCTCCATCTAAGAGTTATACAATAAAAAGTTTACAACTGGAAGAAAATAGACACGGAATGAAATGGCCACGAGCCTGGAATGCTCCATCATGACTAAACCGTCAAGGATAAAAGAACATAAAGAAATATATGAGATTAACGATTTTATCGTTGAAGCCAGTAAAAACTATAAAGAAGTGAAGATAAGGCTCAAAAGTTCAGATTTAAATATACTAGTTGTTCAAATCGCATCACATTCGGGTTTTCAAAATATGTGCAAAGAAAATTAAATTATAAGATTTCTTAAATATAATACTGAAAACTGAAGCCTTTTGAAAAAGATAATATATTGTTAATGTAACGAAACCAGTATAAATAAAACCAGCCGAATTACTTGTTGGAACTTCTTGGTGGAAGGCGGATTTTAAACTAGCTGTATACTATGG
Source organism: Phocides pigmalion okeechobee (assembly GCA_018251015.1). Classification (NCBI taxonomy): domain Eukaryota; kingdom Metazoa; phylum Arthropoda; class Insecta; order Lepidoptera; family Hesperiidae; genus Phocides; species Phocides pigmalion. Next base: position 1,430 of record DWON01011208.1, read on the forward strand.
AAAATAATTGTAATTACCATATTTTAAGCTCACTCAAATGTTTATAAGAAATTTAGATTTGAAAAAACCATAAAAAATGTAGCAAAAGTATTTTTATAGGATATTAATCCCGTATATTATTTGTTGGAAACAATACACACGATATTGAAATGGATAAATCTGATTGTTTGCTTTATTATTTATTTAGTAGTCTGTCTGTTGTAATTATTAATCAATCGCTCATCGTGTTCAAAGTCTTGTGACTCTCTAGAAACTCATTAAATAGATAGATCTAATTTAATTCTATAGTTTAATCATGTTATCGTTTGACACCCAAGAAATCCTTATATTTATAAAAATCATATCGACGTCAAGATAGAAAGGTAGAAAATAACCAGGGTAAATGTTAACGCCATTAAACTAGAAAATTAGTAGAAAGGTAGCAAATGATCATGTTTGAAAAAAAGTGATGTCTGAAATTAATCTATCACCAGCATCTATCGACAGTTTCCATCTCCAACCGCAATTTTGCCGTGACCACGAGCAATACAAATGGTTGAAAATATCGGCAATTAAAAGTCGTTAATCGTCATCCGTTACGTAGTAAAATGTATAAATACCGCAATGCTCTTACTTTACAATCAGTTCTTGTAATAGTTGAATGGTAAATCAATAATAACTCATATTTATGAACGACAAATCATTATGATAGTCGTCGGCTTTTGGACGTCTGGAAAATTTGTCAGGTCTCGCGTGGTTTCCCGTACGAGGATAAACGTCATAAATTATGGTTATTTTCTCTACAAACAAGCCCGAATTGCCGTAAATATCTACATTTATAGAAATGTGGTCCTTATGTATCACTATCAGAGGTGATAATAGAATGAGATTTGCGGCGAATCATAGAGTTATGTCATAACGCACGAGTACTTGAGGATTAAATGCACCATTACTCAATAGTGCTTGTTTGAAGTTGTTTGTAAAATTTATTAGGTATTACTAAGCAGATTAATGAGTTATAACTTTTCCATAAACTAAACGTAATGTGTCAATTTTATTGCAAATGAATTGTCAATTGTTTTTGTCAACTGCAACAGAAAAATACCGCCAATCTGCGTGATCGACTTCAACATTTAGTTCTGTTCTGTTTTTAATTTAAAATTATGATCTATTTTTTATGTGAGAAGAGTAGCAAACGAGCACGCAAACCACCTGGTGTTAAGTAGTCGCAGCTCATAGATATCCACGTACATCCACAAACACGATCGTAATCCTATCCGAGCTGAAACGTAGATGCGTTGCAACTCCTGAGGACTAAGATGGTCGCCTCGCTTCAAAGTGTAGCCGGCATCCCGCACCTCTCCAACCGAAAAACGAATGCTTTACGGCGGATTATGAGGGTGGCGGTGGCACCTCCCCGGTCAAATTATAGTTCTCCCACTTTTAAAAATTATTCAAAATCTGTCTTTTAGTTTCTTTACGTGCATTAACACAATATCTAGTTTTGAAAATGATGAACACATCCATATTCTGCAAATATAAATAGCAAGCCAGTAGCGAACTGCATAATATAATATTTCAATACAGCTGTTCATTTCAATTTCAGTCAGCTGTCAATAATTCATTTACAAGGCATGTTCACATTATCCAACATACTCTGTACATGCCTTTTCAACTCTCCACTCATGTTAACAAACCCTATTTCAATTCACTAAGGTTTGAAGTCAGCTGTCGTTAGTACATAAGTTTTACATTTCTGCAATCAATCGTTGACATCTAAAATATTACCCACAATAAATTTAACTTGAAGGATATACGAGGTGGTCAGTGATCAGTCGACTCAATCAGTCATAGATTATATTATTTGTCTTAAGGCGGATTCGTTTATCAGAAACAAGCTTAGCTTGATTTCTCTTATAGCTTGTAGAAATAAATATTTCTACAACTTATTTCTAATTTATTTCAAGTAATAAATATTTCTTGAATTGTATTATAATTTTACATACTGTAGAAGAAGGTAAACATCGCAAATATAATTCAGTTACTACTAACGACGTATTTATTCCCTTTGGCTTTTTTGGCTTTGAAACCTTTGGTTTATGGGCTCTTGCCAAAAATCTATCAAACTATTATTTCCACATTTGACCTACGCTGCTGGTGATAAAACGACTAGTTCGTGTCTCGCTCAGAAAATTGCTATCATTATTTAGCATGGGAAACCGACCAGCGTACTTGGCACCATACCGCATAGACAAGTACTCTCTGTAGATTGTTTAGTTTTGGCTTTTGTTTTCATTAATTTTAAGTAAGTGGTGTTCATTGATGTATTTAGGTTTTGCAAATACACCATCACACAGGCTCAGAATACCAAATACATTGTCATGACGTTTGACATTAATAAGACAAACACATATCTCTATCAAAACAAGGCGAAATGTCGTGTGTTTTAATACTGTGTTCAAAGCTTAAGCGATGTCATTGATGTATTCACGGCAAGTTGTACGACCTGCGCATGCGCAGCTGCCTTTAGTAAATATTTGCCGCGCCACGCTATGATATGAGCAGCAGTTCATTGAGCTCGATCTATATTTGTGATCAGGGAACTGCACATTTCCATCCCAGTTTTGAGTTAATGAATTCGCAAGAAACGTTTTTCCTATTACATGGTATCGAGAAAGTTCCGTGAAGTTTAAATTGTTTTGGCGGTGGTCTAGTATTTAAGTGATTGTTAGAAATGCTATGTCAGGCAATGCCATTTTATATAATAACTGGCGGAGTCAATATTACATTACATTTCAATAAATAGTCCAGCTCAATTTGTTCTTTATATGTATGTCTTTGACGTATGATGATGTATTGTGTCTTTAAGCAAATCATAAAACAATACCATACAAATTTTAATTTTTTATTTTGCTCTTCATTCTACTTTTCAATCCCTATTTTACCTCATTTGGGTGGATTTTTTTAAATTTCTTTCATAATGTTCATTTCCATCACATAAAGAACTTGTTTGCAAAATTTCATGATTCAGCGATTTCCGCTTTACGTTGACCTGTTTCAGTTGCTCAGCTTCCTCTATATTCCTTTATATGATTTATATTATTATGATCTCTTCATTTTGTTTTACTTTGTAGTAAAATGTAAGCCTGGTGGCAATTTGAGAACGCCTGCAATCATACTTCAAAGATGCCAAAAATTCTTCGAAGACTTTTTCCGTTTAAGCATCAAATGGGTTCTGCCCAAAAGACCATTAGCAAAAGGGCGAAACGCAACGTCAACACGGTCAAAAGCGAATGACAAATTATTCACTTACCACTATTTACCAAGTTCTGTCCCGAAACTTCCATATATCTGAAACAATGACCCTTATGTACAAGGACATAGAGTGTAAATTAGTATATCCTTTCTGAAATGTGTGCACCGTTAAATTTGTTCCTGTGAGTTTTTGAAGGCACATGGTGTCTCCGTGTTCATTTTACAGTCTGCTGCTATTCTAGGAATAATATTCCACCATATCTCAATGTATTTTGGTGCAGGTGCCCAGATGTCGAAGGGATCTTATTCATTTTGCTGAATTTCAGCGGGACGCCTTGTGTACCCGCAATTTGTCTTATTGTCTCTGGACGCATCTGTCGGGATTTATTAGCTTCGTTTGATTTTCTCTTTTAACTGTTATTTATACGATTCTTTACCAATTACCGGGCACTGACTAATTAGTAGTGATCAGCCTAAATCTGCGTTTTCGTGTCAGTATGTTAAGGGTATTTTCGTTAGATGCACCAGTCGTTAACTGTTAATGTTAGCATATTTTAGGAGCTTCTTCTTAAGAGCGATTATTTTGATGTTTTATTTTTATGTTATTAACAAGTAGCCCCTCAGGGGTGCAATTTTTAAAAAGCCTTTCTTAATTGACATTTGTATACTTGTATTAACATAAATAATCACTTCCCCGAAGAAAATCGTATTCCTTATTGCACCCTCTTCAAATTTCATCTTCGCAACCAAGAGTAGGTTATGTCCCTCTTCAATGTTTAATCTATATCTATTTTAAAATTTATTAAAATCGTTCTAGCCGTATCAAGGTGAATACCAAATATACAAATGTTTTTTCACATTCATGGTATTAGTAGAATGGGTAATTTTTGCCATGGCTGAAATTATTTATAACAATATCTATATGTATTTAATAAATTTATTCCTCTTGATAGTAAGTGAAATTTATAACCAACTTCATGTAAAATAAGAGTCTAACTTGAAGTTGATCAAGGTTCTCCTTAGGCTACGATAGTCGCCTCATAAGTTAATTGACTAGAAACCCCAAATTACTAATAAAACTTAAAAAAATCTTCCAAATAGCAACGGATGCAAAGGTAAAATCTAGGTCAAAATTCGCAATAATATTTAATATTGTATTTTGTATGTATGAAAACATTGCTGATCCGATACTCGTGATGGAAAGATTTAAGTCAAAAAGCTTTCTAGAATCTCTAGTAAAAAGTTAAATAAAACATAAAACATACAGTTTCCACAGTTACCTTAAAAAGAGTTTTGGGTCAAATCTCAGCGAGGCGTCAAGATGTGATTTTTTGCGGGACGTCAGGACGTCGGCGCGCACAAAGAAATGCTACGGCGTATATGTTACGATTCTCTCACGAATACCACGCCATATGCAGACCTAGAACTGGAAACCTATGCAGTAGGCAACTGTAAAACCATAGTAATTTGTAAAATAGGTTGATCCATCTATCCATATTAAATATTACCCAATAGTCCTACCATCTGAGATAAGATATTGCTAATTACATCTTACAAAAGCCAAAGTTTCATTGTTAGTTTAATTGTTAGTAGAGTTGTCCCAAAGTATCGAAAACTGATTTATGCCACTTTAGAATAATGAACAGTGAAATCTAATTTACTACGTATGTATTCTGCGTATACTTATGAGGGACCGATTTGGTTTATTTATTTTATATTTTTGATGTTTTTCCTTACTCATTGCGAGTACTTGTACATATATTTTCATAGAAAATATGTGTATTTTGGTGTTTCTTTCACCGACTTTTCTCCAAAACGAAACATTATGGTGTTAGAACTATGCTGAAGATCGAAAAGAACTCTATATAAGAAATATCTGGGACAATATGTTTTTTTTTCTTTTTTATTAAAATGTTTATTATCATTTTGATAAAAAAAAATGTTCATAAAACTATTCATAATTATTTATCATCATTTCGACTGTAATAAAAAAAAAATATTTTTGTAGTAATTACCGCTCTATGGTTTCCTGTAATCACATTTGACTGCAGATTTATTGCTATAGCCTTTTTGTCTCTGTTTGTTTACTTTAAAAAGACATCGTGTCAAGTTACGCAAAAAATGGCCGTAAAAAGTTTAAACGCCAATCTGAAGTGTGAAGGTGATTAAGGTACACGAATTTTAGCTTAGTTTTATATCGCATTTGCAAATTTTTGCAACTTATTTGTGTGATATTTATTTATTTATTGCCTAATCTGTAGTTTTCGCGCTTAAGAAACATAAATGAACAAAGGTTTTACATTAATACATATAGTAGCTACCGGGACCAGCTTCGCTCGGGTAATAGATTTTATACATATATTACTTACATGTATTTTTCTTTCATCCGTGCATTCAGTCTTTACCTAGTTGTAAAACTAACAATTCTAAACATCTATTTCGAACGACGACTGAGATATTGAATTTATATATTTAATTTATCGCGGATTTTACAAAAAAACTTAACTTATTATGCATCAAAACCTTCCTCAGATATCACTACTTGTTGTTAGATTGTGACAAAATCCAGTAATTTTGAATTTATCACGAACAGACAGAGAGACTTCTGTCTCGCTTCTGCGAAAGGGGACTTTGTTGTATAATATTTACAGATATTTAAAGATTAGGGAGTAGGGATTAGCAAACTCAAATCCAATTGGTAGCTACCAATTCTGCTACCGGCAGGAACGTATACTTTTTACATCAAACATTTCAAACATTCTACCGGGAACCTTTGTTTTCATTACAAACAGCGCGTATCGTGTTTCACTACGGCTCGCTTTACTAGGAAAACAGGGGATTTGTAACTAAATTTCTTTGTATGAACGAATGCTACATTAACTGCTGCCAAATTGGACGAAATGTAATGGTTTTATTCAGAATTTTATTAGCGTGTACACATTTATTGGGAATGTTACATTGTAAGCAGTGTGTTGGCGTCTTTATTTTCTGACCGGGACATAAATCCAAACTAGTGTAGAAACAAATCCATATATAAGTTTCGAAATCCAAAACTATTATAATCTAAACTAATCCAAAGGTGGGAGAACTACAGTTCGACGGGAGAGGAACCACCGCCGCCCTCATAAGTCGTAAAGCATTACTTGTGTTTATAGGCCCTAGACGGCGCCAGTAACACTAGAGGTACAGTACAGATAACGGGTAAACCATACAAAATTGAGAACACAAACATCAGCACATCCCTTGTACTGCACTATGCATAAACAATACAGTCTGTTTGTGCCCTTGAACTTCATTAATAGGCTAAAAAGGGCCAGATGGCTAATAAAATGCTTCGGTTCTTAAGATTGTGAATTGAACAGACGCGTTGAGAGTGGAATCTATTATTGTATCCCTTTAAAAAACTTTGGTATGGATTAACTTTTTGATTTTAGATGATCTTGCCAATGGTTTTTATGCGAGAGCAGCAAACCTGTTGATAAGTGGTTGCTGCAGCCCATGAAATACTGCTACCTACGCATCCAATCTGAATCTAATCCATTTTCTGCTCTACCTGGAGACACACGAAGAATTTCTTGAATATCGCTCCACCTGTGCAGAAGGACTTCATTGACATACACAGGCATATTTATATACATAAATACTTATATATGCTAAAGACGCGCAGACAGACATCTCACACACATGCACACACACACACACACACACACATTACACTTTTTGCGGATCCTAGGATTCAATTTACACGATTATCCTACGATACATGCATTCCATGAGGTTACAATCCCCCATTTTCAGTTCTGTTTCAGTAGCATTCCATATAAACAATGCAGTCTGGCATCGCCCTTGAACTCGAGCACTCTAAATACGGACAGAGCTGGGAGAAATGCTTAGCTCCTTAAATAGAAATTCCGCTAGGCATTCTTTTGTTCTGTTTCAGCAACATTCTTTGTAAACAATGGAATCGACTGCAAGAAACAAAGAGTAGCTTAGTTAGATCTTTATAAAAAAGCTAGCTGTTCCCGCGACTTTGGGGAAGATTGATATAAATTGACGTAACTTTATTTGTTAACTGATTTAAATGAAAAAACACAAATTAAGATCAGAAATACATATTTACAATAGTGAAAATCTTCAAACTAATTATAATGAAAGCTTAATCTAAATCTAAATAATCTAAAGGAAGTCTGTGCCCATGGGGAATGGTTTCAAGAACGCTAGCTGCAGAACCGCGTTGAATAGCAATCGCAATTTTCTGCGCGAGATATGAACCAGTCCTCTTGTCACCAGTCATCTGTATAGAGTATAGTATAGTATAGTATAGTATATATAAAGAGTATAATACATTTTACAATAGCAACTAATGCACTAGTAATTGGAAGTTAAGAACTTTTGGCACATTTGGGGCAAAAAACTATGGAGTCGATACTTTTTGTGAGCTGTCTATATGCACCGTGACGTCTGCTCTAATAGTTAACATCCTTTTCCGCGACCACATTTTTTACTAGTCTGCATTGTATAACTGTATTTTGTGGTCGATTCAGACAGTTTAAGACAGAGGTACTCAAAGTCACGTTACAAAATTATAACTATTTTTTTATTTTTTTAAATTTGGACTACAACCATGACAAAATAAACAAAAGAATAGAAAATTAATTCGATTTTAATAAAATTGTTTCAAAAACGTAAAAAATAGGACCAAAAATATATGTGTTTTTGCATGTATGCAAAATCATTTCGTATTTTTTCAATTTTTTTCTAACAGCGGTCTTATCTGTGTGTCTAACATTAGCTTTTCCGTTGAAATTATGGTTAATAACATACAACAAAATTTAATAGCACGTCAAGATTTGAACACAAAAATAAAATATTAATACAGTGGCCTAAATTTTATAATGACTGCTGTCTAAGCAGATAAATTTCTAACGTTAAAAATCACTGTACGCTTGTGCGCATATAAAATTCTAAAGTTGAAAATCGCTGTATTTTCTAAGTAGATAAAATATACTCAAGCATTTAACTGTATTTGGACTTCAAAAATCGCTTCGTCAACTCAGTTTAACGATCATTATCGTCATAATTGAGACTCATTGGATTTTCTTCGTTACTTAGACTTTTTCTAGATAATCACAAAAAGCCAGACATTGCACTTTAGATTTTAATGACTCTATACATAAATACAGCCTTAGTTTTTGTCCCTGTCTTCATGTTTAAATTGTAATTGAGCTGTTTTTTATTAAAATAACTCGTGAGAATAAATGCTGTAATAATATTAGTAATTTGTACTTACCCAACAAAATTTTACTATTATTTATAACGAGTACTCACGATTAACGCTTTTCAGTTGATTATATTTCGAAGTTTCATGGCTCGTGGTCACGGCTAAACTCCGCGTTTAAAAAAGCGTTAATCCTAAGAACCGGTTATACAGTAAAATATATAAATTCCGCAATTATGTTAGTGTAAAATCGTATTTTATGCAACGAATTATAGGGAGCTGTTAACTACGTCAATCAACATAAATACATGTAGGATCCATACGATGGAAACTTTAGCAAATTAAAATTATAATTATGATCATGGGAAGTCATATTCCTAACTTTGAAGACCGTAGTACCTTTAGAGAGAAGATTGTCTGTGGTACCTCCCCGATCAAGCTG
>DWON01011209.1:0-10323 GCA_018251015.1 Phocides pigmalion okeechobee
GAAGGCTTAGATTGATAGAAATGCAGGAGGTACGATTTAAGAACAGGTACGTTTTAAGCAAGTTTCCCCTACATATGCATATATACATTTAAATAGAAGCTTATTTTCACTTCTAAAACATCTATGGATATAAATATTTAAACATGAAAGATAGCAAGCAAACAAAACTATATATATTTCGGCAGATTTTACAGGAATTACTTATTGAAATTATACTTCTTTAGAAACGTTACAGGAGAAATAATCAAGAAATATTTTAAAATCTGAATCCGAATGCACACCGTCGTGAGACAATAACAGGATGAAGTGCGTCGTTAAGGATAAAAGGTGGTAGAGCCTTTAGAGCTCGCCCGGGGTGGAACCACCGCCACTCTCATAACCCGCCGTAAAGCAACACGTTCTTCATGTATTGTGTTTCGGTTGGGGAGGTGTTGTTGCCGCATACACATTATTGGAGGCGACCTTCTTAGTCCTCAAGAGTAGAAACGCATCCGCGTCCATCCTTAAATAGAACGTGTTCTATTTGATATTGGACGTGGCTGTCCATGGGCTGCAGTGACCACTTAACATCAGGTGGCCTGCATGCCCGTTTCTTACTCTTTTGCAATCAAATAATAATAATAAAAATATCATGAGGTATGATTTAGATATAGAGATTACGAATATAAAATAAGACAAGTTACTAAAGCAATATTTTTGTGTTATAACAATTTGATTTTCAAACATAAACAAATAAATAGCAAATTGTAAATATATGGTTCAATACTTTTGAAGTTTTTTCGTGCATATAATAGCAAAATAGTAATTATTTTACAAATTATTGGGTGTTTCCGTATGGTTTTTTGTCTTATGTGTATAATTATTTAATCTAGTTTATGAACATATCTAGATTAATTAACAATAATAGGGCATATATGTATGTACCTACCAATTGTATGTTAATTATCAACTACTTGAAGGGAAATTTGAGAATCTTCAGGTTTCTACGAACGTTTTCAACTATGTATTTTATGAAACGAAACCCAGTATAGTAGTTATGATTATTTTATGATCATGGCTACATTAGTGTAATGAATACTAAAATGTTCTGCGGCAGACCGCTATACACAAAATAGAGTACCTAACAAGTAGAATAATAGAAAATTAAATTAAATGAAAGGTTTTAAGAACATGAAACATAGTAGCTTAATTTTAAAGTCTTAGACTGCAGCATAACCTTTCGTTCATTTATATGTATTATTGGGTTCAGTTGAAATTCGTATAGAGGTAGTTACAGATACCTACAGGCGGTTGTAACATTTTGTAAACTACCAGCTCATTTACAAAATCAATTTTATAAAGTTGTTATTGAGTAACTAATATTACCAAATCGTAATATCCTCTTTATGAGGTCAAATCGAATTATATCTATATTTTGTTTTGTAAAGGAATTAATTACGAGACGAAAATTTAAGTCATCATCAAATGTTAAGTGGTAACTGGATTCCGAGTACGAGAGCTAAGCTAGCATAAAACATTTTTTTTTAAATCGACCTGAGATTCCTAATTAATGAGTACTCCCTACTGTTCTGTACTTCACCCTAAAAGAAATAGTTGTACTGCATACTGTAGAACTGCTATTTAACACAAATTAATGTTACAGTAGTGCTGTTGCAGCCATATCAACAATTTCATCTCTCCATTAAATTACTGCGCACGAATGTCGCGCACTTACTCGTAACTACCTCACTTATCATTTTGAAGACGCACGACCGCAGAACTAGGAGCGTTTCTTATCCTTGTATCTAGAGAGTCAATATATAAAATTCCTTTGTTTCATTAAATGGCGACTCAGAAAATTATCCAAAAAGTTACAAGGAAAATGTTGCCGGAAAACCATTGTTTATTTCTACTTTTCGCCGGCTAACATCACCGTTGTTTTACGCTCACACAAAATTGTTTGATTGTGTGTTTGTTTATCGTAGAGACGACGAACCAACGTGAGTTCTACTGACAAACTAAGACAGTTTCATTATTCAGTTGTTTTCCCTCTCGCTTCGGTACTTCCCGACCTAGTTATTTTTACCCCTACTAGAGAAGCGTGCTGAGCTCAACACGATTTTTTATCTGTAGACATAATAACTATTTTTGCATGTTTTACACCTATAAATATAAATTCTTTGATACCGAGATCAATCAAATCAACATTATTATTTATTAGCACTACACTATTTGATTAAAATTTTGATATCTATCTTAATTAAACCTACAGATAAACTCAGCTTCATTTCTATTTATTAATTAATTACGCTAAGTATAAACAGAGCTTTATTTAATGACTCTTTTCATTGCGAGAATTTCTCGTACATTTAAGAAGGAAATTGAAAAATAACAGACTGGGGTTGATTAATTGATGCTGTTGCCGGCATTGTACGCTGTCACAACATTTGAAAGGATGTCCGACAATTTGTGGACTGTATTTCGGTCAAATAAAGGTAATCGTGTTTACTTTTATTCGATCGAGGGACCACTTTATAAGTGCAGTAGTTACTATAGACTATTAATTGAAATTATTGTCCGGCGTATAATTATGTTCTGTAATGAACACATTAACTAGTGTAATCAATTATAATTAGAAATACGACGATGTTGGGCAATATATGTATTATAGTGTCGGCTCTGATAATTGTGCAATAATAGACATGTCTTACAAGACCAATTTAAGACATAATTTCTATATATCTTTATGATACCTTCATACATATATAAGTAACTCATTGTATTCCTATTTTTTAATACGTCGATCATTGTGTTACATTGGCATTGGCATTGTTACTCCCGTGACTCACGATAGAGATAGTATTAAGCTGCGAGTGTCGAAACCATAGAAATATGATTTTCATATACGTTTCAAATTAATAATGATCTAAATAGTTGACTAAAGTAGCTCGATGGTATAAATTTTATTGTAAATGAAACACTCATGTAACAGCTTAATTCGTGAGCATATAATAGTAAAATAACATATGATAGAGTACTAAATACTTAAATTTCGAACTCAGAGCATTTGTATTTTTTTCTTATAAAATACATCTTTACTGTAGTGGAATGACATTCGTTTTTATCAAATACATAAAATGATATTTTATAAAAGTGAATGCTTGTTCATTGCAATAAAAGATGTGCCTAAATAACTTTTTATTACAATGAGTTTTATAGAATACACTTAAGTAAAGCACTACGTTATACATTTATTAAGTAGATCAGATATATTTTTATTATTTTGCCTTTATTGGTTCATTGCTTTGTAGATATCGAAATAGTTCGAGAAAGGCTACAATAGTCTAGGGTTCAATTGTTAACTATCACACGTCGCTGTCATTGTTCATCACAGTTTGAAATTGAGTTTGGCAATCGTAGTCTCTATCCATGAATCCAATTAGGTTTTGACAAAAAAAATAGAAATTATTTGAGAATTGCCGTTAAAGGATAAACCTTTGGAAAAGTGGTAACAAGCTCGTAGAACCTGCACCGTACGCCTGGTATAGTGCAAAAGCCTAATCCATTTTTACCGTCATACAGGTGGGCTAAGATCGACGAACGAATCAAATCAAGCCTGCTTTATTTTTAACTAAACTTCTACAAGATCAAAACCTTCAAATGGAGTTGATATTTCTCTCAAGCCCTAATTTACGCTCTTAAGCGTAGAATTTCAAAAATTTGTCTTATAGCTCACATACTCAAGATAAAGTATCTATCAGCAGTGTTCCCGGAAAATAGGGTCAACTGTTTCAGCTGTGAGTCTGTTAATCATCTTCTTTTACATATAAAACACTTGCTTTTTGATGGAAAAAGGCTGTTGCTGGATAACTTAAATATGAAGCGACGATCATAATCCTCAGGGGTGTAGCATTGCATATGGGATCAATTTAACGGAGGACTCTTGACTCAAATTCATTCGTTACTTCACTTATAGAAATAATTAAAGAATTATCTTTTATACCTAATTTATCTAAAAACCAAAATCTTTTATTGCACTTAACACGCCATTCAATAACAAATCATAGGTATATTGTATACTCTTCGTTATGTGCTTTATAACACAAACAGAAAGAGGATTCCATTTTTGGTAATTTTGATGGAGCGTGAAAGTTGAATATATGTTTATAAGGACCAAATTTACTTACATTTTATTAAAAAGCATCAGTAAAAAATCATGAGTAAAGGCTGAAAATGGGATATGGGCGTGCATGCGACAGGAGCGCGGTAGTTCGGCAATAACAATTTCATAAAAATACTTTGTGATTTCCATCAAAAGGTTTCAAAAGGACATGAAAATAAAACCATATAAGCGTATTAACTGGCCAGCGCACTTTGTCGTGTCCATCAAATTCCAAAGTGGCTTTATACACAAAATGAAAAATCATTCAAATCTCGATAGTTACTATAGACTGAAACTTGCAGGCAGAATGTTACAGAACGAATAAACTAAAATTCTGTATCTTTATCGATTATTCTTCAACTATTTTTCGACTTTTAAAGTACTAAAGTATTCTTACATATGTTGAACCTTACAGTTTTCTTTTTACCATAGAAGTATCAAAAGAGCGTATCTATAAAATAAGAGTGGTTATTGCTATTCATGGATGTATGTAGTAAACTAATGTAGTATGTAGTATGTATGTAGTAAAATATTAAAGTCATACATGAGGTCCGTCATACCCGTAAGAACTAATTCCAAACCTTCTATTGTTACTGATACATACACTGAATGTAACATTGATGTCGCATTTTTTTATTTTCTAGAAAAGACATCACCCGCAAAACCCAGCGACACGTCAACGGCTTTTTTGGTGTTATGTATGTCCATAGGCGACAGTGAATATTGTTATTCAGATAGTCCGTCTGTCATATCGCTAGGCTTAAAATAAAAAAGTCACTTTATTTTGTACTTCAACTCACTCAAAGTACCCTGTCATACAAATTGAAAGAGCGTCAGATTTTGCCGACTGTATTTGAGCGGACGTCGGGTCAGAGGCAATCTTGTATCACGACAATTGTATTGCAGGCTTTATGTTTCTTTACTGGTTTATTGCCTTCAGTGCTTTTACAAATCTATTACATAAATAAAATTAAAATGTCTGTGAGTAAGTTAATAAGTCTGCCATCTTAAAATATCATGCACTTATTTAAAAGTTTATTAGTTTATTTGTAAATTTATGAACTTCTAGGACTTTGCTCGTCTGCACGAGCTAATCTTACAAACAACTAAATCTTTGTGGATAGGATAATGAACTGTTTTCTTTTCTATATATTAGATTTATAAGAACCGAGTAACCAGGCCATCTGATGTCAAGTAGTGGCTACAGCCCACGGACATGTATCTCAGACAATATGCGTGTATGCGTAGCCTATTCCTGAGGACTAAGGAGGTCGCCCAACGTTTAACTATAGCTAGCAACCACATCTCTCCAACCGAAAGACAACAATTCATAAATACATGAAAGATATCATTATTTTCTTTTCATCAATATCCACAATATTTTTAAACAAAATTTTAACGTCTTTTCTTCTTTGTTATTTAAAAAATATATATCATAAGATTAGATAGGAAAAGCTAGAGTCTGCGTTAAATAATTGATTATCATCCAACGCGATTGTCGCACGTTACGGCCTGTGAGTAATTTTGCAATGGGTTGCTTCCATTGAGTGACACTTCCATATGTACAATAATATAATAAATCAGTAATAAATAATAGTGCCAGTAATAAATCTACGTGCACGTTGTAAATTTTCTTATTCATTATTCATACTATTCACTATTCTATTACTCTTAATGTTTTTAATCATTTTTTCAGCCTTTACTTTAAATAGATCTATTTAAAATGTGAATCACGGAAAAAAATAAAGTTGCGTAACAGTGTAGATTTAGTCAATATTCACGTTCAGTTTCTGTAACATACGAGTGTGGCTTGGAAAGAAATAGATGTGTGTTATGTGACACTAAGACTCAAGAGGAAGTTTTGTCCCATTTTACCAGTGTGACACCAGGGAGTGTGAGTCAGCGGGAACGAGCCGTTTACGATGGCTTCCACAATTTGCGTACTACATTTCGGCAGACATGACTGCTCCGAGGCAATCTAGTTCCACAACAACTGTATTTCGCAATTGTTATGTTTCTATACCGTAGTAAATGTCTTTTAAATCAACTAGAATAGGTGAAATAATAGCATCCTGAACAGGATAAGTAAAAGAATAGATTGTCGTTATATTAATTATTATGTCATTATATAAACTAAAAAGTAATTTCAAGCGAAACAAATAATTTGGAACATTAAATTTTGAGTTGAGTCCTCCTTACTTGTATAAAGAATTATTATTTTTATGTGCAAAAATAGAATTGGACTCAAAATATGTTGCGAGAACGTAAATTCTGTATAACTTGAAGAGACAATAGTTCTAATAAATTAAATACCACTGATGCCAAAAGTTGATTGAAACTTTCAATTTTATTCATTCACTGACGCATTAAAAAGTTATTGTAATAAAAATCTATGAATAGCATTCAAATTCATGACATGTAATACAATGCTTAGATTTTTATTCCGTGCATTAATACAATGTCTTCTCGACTCGACTATCATTATCATTCTACAGAACAATTGCATTGATATCAATGCAGGCTATATAACCGAGACAGTTTTTCTGCTAACGATACTACGGTGTCATTACTGTTATGAATGAATATACTTGTCACAATACTTTATATACATATATATTATATGCAAAAATTAAGATACATACTATGAATGATTAAATTCTTCCTTCGATTACACTTTAAAAAATAATATGAGTAAATATCAGTTATGTGGTTTTTACAGGACGGATAGTTAAATATCCTACCAATGGCATTATACGTTAAAAGTACCTTACAGTATAAACCGTGGTCTTCTTATTAAATCCATGAACTGGATCCTATTATATAAATGAAAACATAAAACACTATATTTTAACCACTTCTTGTAATAGAGAACATTATCAATTTAGATGACGTCAGTAAAAAAGGTGAAATTTCTTATAGGATTTTTCCCGTTTTCTATTACGTAATCCACACTCCTGAATTTAAAAGCTGCCCCCAAGTCGTCATCAATCTTGTCAGGCCCATCGATCTTGATAATTGCGGGGCCATAATTAAGTATGGGCCTAAAGTTAAGCGAAATATACAATTTGTTCTTGTCTTTCAGACCGTGTAGGAAACAAACACGTATGTATGTATATTTTACTCATATCATACGAGTATGTGTGATTAACGAACCAATCACAATCTTTGTAGTTGGATGTTTCAGTTCATGTAGTGAATCTGTTACAATTATAGTTAAATGTATGATAAGATTAATATTAACAAAATTATGGGATTTCACTGTTTGTTAGAAAAATAAAGGTGTTTGTATCGCATTAGTAGCGTTCAATCGATAAAAGTTAGATCGATGATCAAAGAACAAATTAAGCCTTAAACAGTCCTTAAAGTAATCAGATAACGATATTTATATTTAGTATTAAACATATAGCTAATGGACGTTTCCAAATATTCGACTTGGTATTTACTCATAAATATCAAAAGTAATTAGGTTCTATTTTTTTATATTTGAGAAGAGTAGCAAACGAGCATGCAAACCACCTGATGTTAAGTAGTCTCAACCCATAGACATCCACGTACAACCACAAACATGACCGATATCGTATCTGAGCTCGAACGTAGACACGTTGCTACTCCTGCGGACTGAGATGGTCGCCTCGCTTCAAAGTGTAGCGGGTAGTGGTAACAAATATATAACTCATAGATCAACTACTTGTTCGATAATTTCTATTCTATTGAAATACATGTACTCAACAAAGGAACACAAAAAGGTTACAGCCAGTAACGAAGAAGATTCAATTTTTACTCTATAAACTGTCATTAAATATCTTTAACTGGATACTCATATTTTTAAATAGCAAAACCAATTTGGTCCACAAAAGACTAATCCGCCTATTGGATATTTTTTAGGCATTCGATTTACGCCCAATTTTTTGCGACCTATCAAAACTTTAGGTTTATATTGTGTGAACCAAAACTAAGCCAATCGCATATATCGTTTTTTTTTGTATCCTGAATGTTAAAAACAATTTCTAAAAGATATTCCACGAAAAATATGTAACTTCTATATTATTTGTGAATAGTACTTGTTATCTTTATACAAAGCTACACATTTACAAAAAAGTTACAATAACTCTGAAAATCTCAAACGCATCATTGACATTCAAATTAACAATTTAGTTTCCTATGCAAACTTGCAACAGAATATACCTTTTTTAATATGAGAAGAGTAACAAACGAGTATGCAAACCACCTGAAGGTAAGTAGTCGCAGCCCATAGACATCTATGTAAAATCACAAATATGACTAAAATCCTGCCTAAGCTCGAACATACACGCATTGCTACTCCTAAGGACTAAGATGATCGCCTCGCTTCAAAGTGTAGCTGGCAACTTCACCTTTGCAACCGAAACACAAGTATTGCTTTACGGCGGATTATGAGGGCGGCGGTGGTATCTCCCCGGTTGAACTATAGTTCTCCCACTTAAATACTTGTTTGTATAGAGATAAAACTATTTAAATTTATGTAAAAATCTTACAAAGATTACTGTGAAATGTTTGAAATAAAGTGTAAGCTGTAAAAGCAATAAAAGTACGTGTATTTATAAACTTTTTTCAATTTCACTTTGGTGCAGTAAAAATTCCAATACTAAACCAATTCTTGTGCACTAGATCTCATGCATATTGCTGTATAGGATTTTTATGAGTGTCTATTGACTTTTGATTGTGATATTACAACTGGTAAACTTAGTGGAACTTTCAATTATATTTTTTTGTTCAAAATTGTTCATTACAACCTTCATATCTCGATCTCAAACATTCTTTGTTTCGTCTATTATCCACCGTGTAGGAACTTGTTTCCATTGGAGAAGAACGGTTACGTGTAAAAGTGTTAGATGTTAAACGGTTAAGTGTTAAAGTGTAGCTAACACTTTGAAGCAAGCTGCCCACCTTAAACTTCAAAGTAGCAATGCTTCGTTCAACATCAGGTAGAACTTCAGTGCTGTTTGAAATTGTATGTCCATGCAGCGCCTATTTAATATCAGGTGACCTCCATGTTCGGTTACTTCTTTTGTCACGTAACATAAGTCTTTAATTAATATCCAGTATTTATGTAAGTAATACCGTAATAAATTGAAGATATTAAAAGAAATACACAACAATAATCAAACATCATTCTGAGTTAGATATATCAGTTGTAGCATCGGGTTTTTACTTTATAAAGTTAAGGTACAGGCTTATAGATATGTATATTTTCGAAGCGATTCAACTCAGTCTGATAAGTACTAACACACATAAACATATGCCTTCAAGGAGACTATCAGGTATTTGAAATTGCACTGACTACTTATTTCTTAGAATATTAAAGAAATTATATACCGCTAGACATGCAAAAAAGAGCAACAAGAAACTATCAAATGTTGTATAATTAAACAGTTTTTTAACTTTTTTTTAAGTAACACGGATAAAGTTTAACACGTACATTATTCCCTCTTCAGCCATGTTGGTTTTGAATTACACAAACACAAGTGCCATTTCTACCAATATATCTTGTTTCAACAATTCTTGTTTTGATAATCCGTTGCGACAATAGCCGTTGTATTGTGATACTATATAAATTCAATTAATACAGATCACTATCAAGCGGGGACAAAATTTGAATATGAGATTAAAGAAACAATATCATGGAAATAAAGTCCTCTTGGAAATTGCGTTATTTCGCTCCGAGCCACTGAAGGATAAGATATAAACTAAAGACAGAGGCCACTAAAATGTTACTGACAGCTGGATTTTAGTCCCCAGGGTCGTGTAATGTAAGATTAAAGCAATTTTGTCAAAAAGTGACCGCCAGCCTACCGCTGGAATGAAAAGATCTACTTTGAATATTCGACGTTAAGTTTTCTTACTTAAATTTGACACTGCCATCTAGATTAAACATATAAAGAAGAAATTATTCTTTTGATAATTTATATATATATATTTGTCATTGTTTTATGTTTTTTTTTAATAGATATTACTTTAAAGTTTCTTTCCTACATTATAGCAGAATTAGCACCCACCAATCTAATATATCTGTCATCATATAAGTTATAAAATAAATATATTGATTAGAAATATTCTGATTATTATTAGCCATTAGTGAAAGTATAATATTTTATACAAATCGTTCATGCCAGTTTTGATAAACTAATTACGAACATGTTTAA
>DWON01011210.1:0-10323 GCA_018251015.1 Phocides pigmalion okeechobee
CTTAAATAGAACTTCTGTTCTATTTGAGATTGGACGTGGTTGTCCATGGGCTACAGTGACCACTTAACATCAGGTGGGCTGCTTACTCTTTCATAATAATAAAAAAAACTTGTTGATATTGCAATATGTTTCAATAAATAGTACAGTAACTGTTGTTTTTTATATATAAATCAAAAAAATATGTGGAAAGATAAAAAGGGAAAAACTATGCATATATTTGAAACAAATCTGTAAAGTTAATTAAAATATCATTAAAATTTTCATATTACCCGCTTTTATACGAATTTAAATCCATGCATTTTCAATCCATGCAAATTCTCAGTGATCTTTTAATCTATTATTTATAATACACATTACATAGTTATATAATATAAATTTAGGAAGATAGTGATCACACGAGACTAGACAAGAGGGCTGGTTCAGGCCTCGCGTAGATAATTGCGATTGCTATTCAACGTGGGAATGAGGCTAGCGTTCTTGGATCCATGCCGCATAGCCCGACTCCTTTTAGATTGCCTGGTTAGGGTTTTAATATAATTAGTTATAGGATTTACATTGTTGTAAATATGCATTTCTGTTCAAAGTAAAGTCGCTTTTTAGTTTCTCGTCTTAAGAATTTTGAAGACAGAATCACAGTAAGCAGTAGGTAATGAAATTCAGAATTGGGTGCCCGTTTGATAACTATCGTGTGTGATGGATTGCGGTTCACACTTGAAGTGTGACCTGCAAATCACCGCTTTGCATGTTGCCAAAGCCTGTTGGAACATGTTGAACGAACTACGAAGTATGCTTATGAACATGTTATTAGCGCGCTAGCGCACTATAAAGTTATATTGCTGGTACATCGGCTCGACAAAATCTCGGGTTATGTTCTAACGGTCACGCCGATCTACTCGAAATATCGGCGGCCGGGATGACGGCGCTCGGGTGACGGACGTTTGGTGGACACACCGGACGTTTGGCGCCGTCATCTCGTTTTCGGTGATGAACCGGCGATGGCGACGGTAGACAAGCACTCTTAGTGTCGTAATTTTTTGAAAAATAAAAAAGCATTTTTGATCTAACACATTTTCTTATAGGGATTTCGAATAACCACACAGTGCTTCTATAATAATTATTTATTTTAATAATCATTTTTCATCTTACTTGTACATAAATAAAACAGTCATAGTTTCTGTTTGATTGCCAAAATTCAAAACGCAATTTTAATCTGCAATGTTTTATCATAAATAAATTAGCACAAACACATTCGTTTTTTAAATATACATATTATTTATAACAATATATTTTTTATTGGACGTATTAAAGTAAATTAAAATTGATCATGAAAATAAAAAACAAAAAATTGAAAATAAATGTTCCCAAAAATTTTAAGCTAATTACTTATTAATTATTCATTCGTCATTTAAGGACTAAAATATAAAATATATATCGCAGTATGGAATGTCCAGTACAATACTAAAGTTAGTTTTGGTTTGATAATTAGCCAGCTTCAATTATTTATTTAATTATTGCTTAAAATTCTTAGCGTGGATGCCGTGGAGAGAAAATTAAAGAAGACGATCGCAGAATAAGTAGCTATATTACGTTTCATTAAATTAATTATTTGAAGTAACTTAATACATGATGTGTAACGGCCAGTGTACAAAGCAAGATGATGAAGAAGATTAAAATCCTTTTAACACTTTCTCTGCGGTTACAACACTGCTGTGTAATTCTGGGTGCGACGCGCTTGTGGCTCCTACACACTGTGTTGTATCGACACATGGATTAGGGGCGAACAAAAGTGGTATGTTTACGTCGGTGCTACAAGACTGGGGGCGGACATTACGTCTGTGTATTCGTAGATGATACACAAGCTAAAAATACAATATTTCAGTAATTTGTCGGCGTACCTTCGGTCTGTTTGACATACAGCGGTTTTGACTGTGAGTTGGTCGCTGGGTTTCACAGTCACCTTACTCTTTTATGTGAATCGATTTGCTGATTTTTTTATGAAATGTTTAACACATACCTGTTTGTAAAAAAAATTTTCACTTCTTTATATATTATTTAATGAAACTAAAACACTTTCATTCAAAGTAAATTCTTTACAGATTTTTTCTTTAACGTCGATGATCTATCACCGAAGTTTAGGTTACGTTACGTTATAGTTTTGAAGATGAGACATTTAACAGAATAACGCGTTATTAATTGTAATGTTTAATATTATTTATAATTAAAGGTTCATTTTCTATTCTATTATTAATATAAAATGATTGTAAAGTATCATAATACTAATTGAAATTTATTTTTTTGTTTATTTATTAAAACAATAATTTTGATATAATAAAAATATCTTATTTTTTGTATTTAATATTATGACGTTAAAATTAATTAATAATTGTTTATTTCTTTATCTGTGACAGAAAGGGAATTTATGAATTAATTTATGTTTTATTATTTATTTTATTATATATTTTTTTAATTATTTTAATTCATGTGTAAGCATCAACCTTATAAAGCCTATTTACAATTATTATCATGGAGTACTAAGGCGACATATAAGCACATTATAGGTACTAGTAATTATATATTTAACTCTTTTACTCCGTACTTCAACGATAAAGACAACTATATCTATCATCACACTCACTTTGACACAAACTTATGCTCATTCATATATTTTATATACTTTTTGATAATACAAAAATGACTTTTGAAATATTGAGGAATATTTATAGCAATTGAATAACTTAAATAATTTTCTCTAAATGTAAATCTTCGAAAATGTAACAAAAATGTTAGGAGTAGTAAAACTAATAAAACTATTTTCTTTATTATTATTAATTACTTCTTATGTACTAAAATAAGTTATAATTATAATTATAAAATAAAATAAAAATGTCTATTATTTTCAATTTATTTGTCGGCAATTTACAATCTTATAAATTTAGATGACACGCATGTTTGACATTATTTTAAATAAATAGTACATTAAAAATCATTATTAATTATTATTAATTAATTATTATCCTAACACGTTCTATATAATTTCCAGACAATTTTATAATTTTCTAAACACAAACTAACATTAATACTTTATTCATATAATTTACAAACAAGTGATATTTAACAATTGAAAGGTTATTATTAATTATATTTGTACTTCCTAGTAATTAATATCTATTTACTGCTTTCAATGATACATCTACCGTTATTTCACTTTTGTCTTTCATTATTATATGATGTAACAACTTATTTATCGCTAAATTATTTAATAATACTGATCATTAACATGGATAAGAGCATTTAATAATTTTAATGGAATTCTTCAGAAGTAATTAAAACATAATACTAAGTACATTGACATAAAAATGTACTGATTGTGTACTATTTTGCAAATATATAAAACCCATATCTGTAAAATCTAGCAAATAGTTATTAAGAACTTTTAATGTTTCCAACTGTCTCATTCAACGGTTTGACAGGGGGTAGAAGTTTATCTCGACCTGGACCTACCCCGCTTTGATAATCTGCCGTGAAGGAATTCTTGTGTGTACAAATGCCGGTTATAATTAAAAGCGAGGCGACCATCTTAGTCCTCAGGAGTAGCAACGTATCTACGTTCGAGTTCAGATAGAATTTTAGTCGTGTTTTAAGTTGTACGTGAATGTGTATGGGCTGCGACTACTTAACATCACATAAAAAATCAAATTGATCGAAGAATTCCATCAAAACAATAAGTTTAGAATATTAGTATTTTAATGTGAGTATATTGCAAGGTGCAAAATAAAACGGTTACCGAATAAAATATTTAAAATCTCTATTAAATACAGGGTTAGGCCAGTATACGTTGAAATGAATACTTGGTTAGTTTGTTATTACGATATTTTATAAGTAGAAAACAGTAATAATGTGTAAAACAATTCATGAAACAAACAGGTTATAGAGAACGTACCAATACCACGTGACCTACTTTTTCCTTCTCCTCTCTCCATACGGCAAGAGTTCTCTACCTCTCTAGTTGTCACGTAGTTTCTCTTAAAAAAAAAGAAGATTTTGAGAAAATTAATAAACTCAGGATAAATAACTCATAATTAAGTCAGAATTGCGTTAAATATAAACCTCTGTGGTTTCCATATAGCTATTTTAAGATTAAGATATCTTTGTTATTTCTTATCGTCAATAAATAAACTCAAATAAAGAGAGATATAAAAGGGAGAAAGAGAGGGATATTAAAAATGAAACCGATTTCGAAGTCGGTTAAAAAGAGGTATATACTTCTTGTACAGATTCACGTCATTGAAGTCTACTGATCGAATATCTCTATAACATTATTTACAATTTTACACATTAATTGACAGTTTTACGCTAAAAAACTTTAGCGGGGCTCAAGGCTGAAAGCTTTTAAGCGTAATTTTTAATTTATATTGAGAAAATAAAACATTTTCTAACTTAACCTTACTTAACTTAACCTTAAAATTAGATATACGCAATCATTTATTGCACGTAGATTATTAGTTTATTTGAAAAATACAAGTAAGTTTATTGATTTACCATTTCTCTACAAGGTAGGATGGAGATATAATAATTTATATGTAATATTTAACAATATTTAATAAAAACATACATTCACACTAATCGAAAAATTACAATTTAATTAACAATATTTACTCTTAAATTACATCTATATGTTGATAAACTTGTACCTAAATGTTATCTAATAAAAACTTATATATATTCATACATGTCTTTGACATTCTTAGTCTATACTAACACGTTTCTAATATATTCATGTAACTAGAAATATAAAGAGACTTCATTTATTTAACATCAAAATTTACACATTCTAGCGTTTTATTGTCAGTTCTGAACATTATAGATGAGAAATAAAAACTTAAAAATACAGGTACATCGGATACATACCGATTATACATAATTATTTACATACCATTATATCTCACATTAGTATTATTTATTTCCAAAAAGCTGCCATCGCTAGCTTTACACCATTTATGAAATCGTCATCAATCCTCAGTTTCTATACATCGAAAGCTGTACTAATATTAGGTATTGTCTTAATTTTAAACAACATTATATGAGATCGTTATAAGATCAGTGTGCGCGTAAAATTTATTAACAACACTGTGTTGTGGGTCAAAATATTTACGCTTAGAAGTCAACAAACATGGACTAGGTGATGTGGAAGTCACCACGTAAGAGTCTCGTAAAAGTCTTCTTGAATTGTTGATTGGCCAGTGCATAACAAAATGGGTTGATGGGGCTATTGGCGTAACATAAAAAGTAGGAAAACATGTACAGGTGCTGGTTAATACAGGGTGGGTTGGTACAAAACCCTTCGACTAAAGCTAACACGTGATATGGGGTCCAGCAAATAACAAAAGCACCTAAAATGAACGAAATGGTTCTAAAAGCTTTTCTGGCTCTGTTTTCAGATTTAGACTTTTGACGTCCAATACTCGGAAATAGTCCATCTCGCTTCGAGCGCCTAACCTTTAACTTTTTTCCGATGTTTTTTACAAATTCTTTTCTCGAATCACCCCTTACGGACCCACTAATAGCCGGACTGGATATGTCGCTATTTTCTACTGCAGGATTTAAGGTAGTAGTAAGTTTCAACGGAGTAATTTTATCTTCGATCGGCTTCGGTGTTTGAGGTTCATTATTATTGGAAGACGATACAAGGGTTATCACAGGTTTAGGTCGCTCCCCCGTCGTCAAACTTACCTCTGTATTAACCTTTACGGGTGGTGGAGGGGACACATTTGTTTTGGTTTGCGTTACTTGAGCCTCAGCTGTTGCTCGTATAAGAGCAGCCTGTAATAATGAAGTATTTGTTATATTAGCCGAATTTAAGGTTGGCGGAGATGAAGGCTCAGTGGCGGTTGGAAAGGTGATTGACGAGGGTGGACTCTCATTAATGGGTGTGGGAATGATAACAGAACTCTCATCCATGTACCTTAAATCGGCACCATCCATTCCCACTAGCACGTCGAAACAGCTGCCGTCCCCTTTTATTAACCTCACTACTCTATTTCTAGATGATTCTGACTGTGAAGGTGGACTTTCAGATACTGTTGGACTGCATCTGAATTCTGATGGAGGAGGGATGATTCTTTGAGCGATCGTGGTTGAAACATCTCTTTCGGATGGTGTAGCCATGCCCGATGATGAAGGTGACATTACACTAGCGGAAGACAAGGGAACACTCACAGCTGGTGTTGGTGCATTGGTGCGTGATGTGTCAGGGTTGTCCGTATCAAGAAGACTCTTCTCTGATATTTGAGAAAGGGAAGATTTGGGTTTTTCCAATTCATGTTTAAATATCGGTGACTGTTTGACATCTGTCTTCATCAACATACTTCCATTCATACGCATATTATTGAGTAATTGCATGGTTCCAGTCTGCATCACTAAGTTAGCTACAGATGGGCGCTTCTTTATGTTAGTTTGAGTGGTACTTTCGTCATCGGAATCAAATGCAGGGCTGCTTGATCTTTCTGCTTCAACTTGCTCTTCTCTCTTATCGGCATCGGATTCAGCTGTTGTAGATGTACCAGTGGCGGTAGCGCTACTCTTACGAGCCGAGGACTTTTGGCTCGAATTGGAATCAGAGGAACCTCCCAAATTAAGAAGTGGTGCTGCTAACGAACCTTTAGATGTCGAATCTTTGCGACTGGTCTCAGAAACCTTTATCTGGTCTTCACTGGAAATTGTCGCTTTTGATAAAGTTGCCATTCCAGCAGCTCGGCCTGCCATGCCAGTCATGACGCCCGCACTTAACGCTACCATCGACTGCATTTTTCTCTGCTTCGCCTCACTCTTCTTTTGCATATCGTAAGCGGTTTTGAAAATGCCTGCATAAAGAACAATAAGGACAAAAAGAGTTGTCCAATAATATCCTATAATTAAAGCTGTGTTGAATACCGGATCTTTTAGGAACTGTACGGCGCACTCGCCTTCTTGCAAGTCTCTGTATCCTACAAAATGTTCCCATCCAAATATTGTTGTAAAAAACAGTAGCGCTGGTATAATCCAGGTTACAGTTACCATCCAAATGACTCTGTTCTTTGTACGCCAGGCTCTGTACCTAGCTGCTATTTTGACACTGCAAAATCTATCCACAGTTATTAGTAACACGGTATATTGTGACACCAAGCATACTGTGTAGTCAACCGATAGCCAAAGGTCACACAATAGGGGCCCCAAATGCCAGTACCCTTTTAGTACATAGTCGGTGTAAAATGGAAGCGATAGAGTACCTGGAAAGAAAAGTTAAGGGTATTAAGGGAATAAAAATTATCTTGATGTTAAGTGACGTCAGTGACTAGCTCGAAATAAGACAGGAAACCTATGTTAGATTAAGTACAGTTTCAGAGTTGACCACTAATTTGAAAGACCTTTAGCATCTCATATCCCAACTAAAATGATCTTTAAAATATCGTTGTATGATTAGCATACATATATATGTAGATGTAGTAACAACTGCTACAGTCAGCCCGCTAGATATATCAGTTTCAAACATACAAAATATTTATTTATTTATTTAGGTTCGCCAGTGGTTACTATATTATACATAATTAAGTTATATTTTTCTAATAAATACTATCTGAGTACCTATCCTTTTGAGGCAAACACAACATGCATCACAAACTTAAATTATATATAAAATATAAATATAACAACAATATTTCTTTTTTATATTTCTAAATACAATTTTCGTTATACGATGATCGGACTACGATTGAAGATGCCTCTTCTCTGTTGCGTTAATTAAATCTAAATTGCAGTCTATTTCTGATAAATATTATGAAGTAAGCGTTCATAACTCTTTGACTTTATTTATTTCTATTCCAACTCCTTATAATGATATTAAAAATGAATTCTCAATAAAATTCCATTAATGAACGAAACTTATTTTAAAGGTGGTAGAGCCGTTAGTGCTCCCCGGAGCGGCACCACCACACATAACCTGCCGTAGAGGAACATGTTCTTCATGTATTGTGTTTCGGTTGGGGAAGTGTAGTTGCCGGATACACATTATTAGAGGCGACCATCTTAGTCCTCAAGAGTAGGAACGTAAAAGTAAAGTAGGATCCTTATATAGAACTTCTGTTCTGTTTGAGATTGTATGTGATTGTCCATGGGCTGCAGTGACCACTCACCATCAGGTGGCCTGCATGCCAGTTTCTTAATCTTTCATAATTAAAAAAAAAAACAGATTTATCATTTATATAAAGTTATACTATCATTTACGATTTGTTATTTAATTTTCGGATCCATAATATATTTGTTTGTTATTTAAATATCAGATTAGTAACAAACAAAGCATGTACTAATCAAAATAGTTTTTATTCATATATTCATAATGATACTCGGGTTATCTTCAAAAGCTCATATTTACAAGTGTGAGACTTTGATTATAACGTTCAATAATTCATGAATTTAATCTCGTTACATCAATTACTAATACTTTGAAAGAAGAACTGGTTCAAGGATTTTCATGTTTTGTCCAAAAAGGTAAATGATACTTTTTATAACATACTTTGAAGTTCAAATTTTTTGTGTTGGATATTTATAATTAAATCAGGACCCTTTTATGTTACTTTGTACTCCCATCCTTTAAACTCAGAGAACTAAACTATAGTTCAATCGGGGAGGTACCACCGACGCCCTCATAGTCCGCTGTAAAGCATTACTTGTGCTTCAGTTGGAGAGATGCGGTTGCCGGGTACACTTTGAGGCCAGACAACCATCTTAGTCCTCAGTAGTAGCAACGTATCTACGTTCGAGCTCAGATAGGATTTCGGTCGTATTTGTGGATGTCGATGAACTGCGACTACTTAACATTAGGTGGTTTGCATGCTCGTTTGCTACTCTTCTCACATATAAAAAAAAATTACGAACTCTTTCTATGTTATAATAAATAATAATAGTTATTAGAAGTAGCAGTAGTTTTTTGTAATTAAAATTTGTTTCATTAAATATTCTATCACTCGCCGGCACTATAAGGCGAGACCATATCGGTCCTGTTTGAAGTTGCATGTGCATGTCCACGTAGCGACTTGTTAGCATTAGGGGGCATGCTTGCTCGTTTGCTACTCTTCTTATATACAAAAATACATGACATAAGACACATGTTTATGCACCTTTCGGGTCAGCGTTGCCTTAAAGTATATAGTAATAAGTAATTTGAAAAGATTGTATATTGATGTGAGAATACGGATCTTATATCGAGTTCATAGGTACTGGCATTCTGTGTACAAAATTGCGTGTATTTTGAATCAATAACTCCAACTACTTACCTATCAGCAGGTCGGTGGCAGCAAGCGAGGCGATGAAGTAGTTGCTGGGCTGGCGGATAGTACGGTCTACCAAAAAGGCAAGCAGGACTAACACGTTCCCGCTGACGGTCAGCAGAATCACCAGAACCAAGCACGTGGCGATGATGACGGCCAGCCACAGGGGGAAGGGGGGAAGAACTGGTTGCTGTGGACAAAAAAATACTTTTAACCTCCTTTTTAACATTATAGTAAATAATACTTTTCATTTAATAACCTCAAAATCTATCATTAATGTTCTATTAGTAAAATAGAAAATTCGCTTGTTTTTGAAATGGTTAATCCGCGAGCCTCGAGTCCCAAATTTTTTTCCCAAACCTATTTTGCCAAATTAGTCCCACGTTTGATCGACGCTGCTAAGAGTCATAAGAGAAGGTGATAAGAGAGCTGTTTCATATCTTTCGTTAAGAACTGCCATCGCTATTCAGCGTGCGAATCCTATCACGAACTTTCTATAGATTGTTAAATTTGATTGAAAAATTAGTTTCAAATGTTTCGTGTTATACTCCTATTTAGGTAAAATAATTAGGAAAATACATAATTTTATTTAATCATTATTAGTAACAGCCTAACGAAAAGGCAGACGGGCCGATGGAAATTTACACTTGTCGACACTAGAGAAGTCGTCAACATCGTCATCGTTGTCCAATATTCTGGATATCTTTGAATACTTTAACTGCGAGCAAATGTTCCGGGTGGCGGCACTAAACTGGAGCATATGTATCTAGACTGAAGATGCGCCGACAACTCACTCGCTTTGTACGTACAACATAGGTGGGTACAAGCCGCAAGCGTGGTATAGTGTTGTACGTCGTAGGAAGTGTTAAAATGAAAACAGGCGTTGAACAGTCTTCATCTGTCTTACTGCTGGAATAAGTTCTCACTTCACTCCAATAAATCTGCGGATACGCATTATTGGAGGCGACCATCTTAGTCCTCAAGAGTAGGAACGCATCCGCGTCCATCCTTAAATAGAACT
>DWON01011211.1:0-10322 GCA_018251015.1 Phocides pigmalion okeechobee
CATTTTTATGTACCTATTTAAGTATATTTTTTTAATTTAAAAGGTGGGAGAACTATTGTTCGACAAGGGACACACCACCGCGACCCCCATAATCCGCCATAAAACATTACTTGTGTTTCGGTTGGAGAGGTATGGTTGCCAGCTACACTTTGAAGCGAGGCGACCATTTCAGTGCGCATTAGTAGCAAATATCTATAACTCAAACATGACTTTAGTATTTTGATAATGAATGAAGATGTCCATGGACTGAACACTTAAAACCCGGCCTACACGCTTATTTTCCACTCATCCAACAAAAGAAATGATTAAGTTACGCGTTGTACTAATATCCTGGTGTATCTATGGATTTATTAGTTATTTCAAGAATTTATAAATAATACAAGTATAATTAAATACTGCCAAACAAGTGTTTGGCAGTATTTAATTTACAAGTGTAAATACTAATTACATATATCATTTGATAAGTGATAAAACTACTATAGTGTGACCGGGGAGGTACCACCGCCACCCTCACAATCCGCCGTGCAACAACACTTGTACTTCACTTAGAGCGCGGTTATAGGCTACACTAAAAAAGAGGGGATAATCTCGTATGAAGAATGTATAAAGAAACAAAGTTTATTTTGTT
The DNA here is from genome assembly GCA_018251015.1 of Phocides pigmalion okeechobee. Lineage (NCBI taxonomy): Eukaryota > Metazoa > Arthropoda > Insecta > Lepidoptera > Hesperiidae > Phocides > Phocides pigmalion. The sequence goes on from DWON01011211.1 coordinate 629, forward strand.
TCAACCATTAAATTCTGTGATATACGTATTGGTGCCTATAAAATTGAACATTTGATGAAATTAATGAACAGCCTGTAGGCTAAGGCTTTCCCGCTGGGCACTGTGTACCAACCAATCAACGTTCGTGTAGGCGCAGGGCTGCCACGTTCCATTGCTATTCTTTTTTTATGTGAGAAAAGTAGCAAACGAGCATGCAAACCGCCTGATGTTAAGCAGTCGCAGCCCATAGACATCTACTTACAACCACAAACACGACAGAAATCCTATCTGAGCTAGAACTTAGATATAAATAAATGACGTATGTAATTCGAAACGATTTTTCAAGTTTCTGATTCTGATTGGTAGTTCCAGAGCGCTAATCTCTGGAAAGAGAATCCCGACAAATGTGTCATACATTTGTCGGGTGTTCTCCTTCTTTTGGTGGTCTATAAAAACAATATATTCCGCTTTATAATATTAATTTCACGTTTTACTAATTACCAGGTACTCAAAATAAACGATTTTGGTTACGCACGCACGCACGAACAACGACGACGAACGACATACAAATAAATAATCAAACAGACAAAGTTTTATCGTTATATTGCAACTGGAAAGCCAAAAATACTAAAGCGCTATTGCACTAAAGTCGGCAGTTACGAAGAATATTAAGAAAGTCTCATTATTAACATAACATCCATAATAATATCACAAATATTTTCGTCTTTGATTTTATTTGAAATTTTTTAATTTTTGAAACTTTATTTAATGAAACTTTAATTCACTCATCTGTAAAATGGTAGTTTGGCATTTCAATATGCTTCCCAGTGACTATATAATAACAGCGATATATATCGACAGACTTATATCTAAGTAGATATTTATGTCGTTGAGAGAAAGTTCAAAACGTTTCCAACCCTAATAGACGGTTACTTAATGCGTGGGCCGTAATTTATGCCTCACTATGGATTTTTAGAGGCACACTTTGTGTTTCGTGTTATCGGAACGATAATATTTGATTTATTAATACACAGAGAAAATTAAATTAAGCTTCAACATACATATCGTAATTCTTGACGAACTTTTAAGTGATTTTTAAACGGTGATATACGTTGTTGAATACTACAATAAAATTTCTTTTCCATTTTATTAGTCGTAAACGAATGCTATCAACTTTGAAAACAATTTTCATCATTTAAAGACAAATATTCGGACGCCGTTCTGTAAACGGTTTTGACTATAAATGGGAGTTTACTCAAATTCAAATCTTTTATTTCGATAAGTATTTACACTTAATGTCATTATAAAGGTCTGTATAAGTAGAGGTACTATCTTTTTTTTCTAAATTGTCCTACTTTTGTGAAAATGACGCGTACTTACTACAAAATTCAAATATTTCATTTCATCATAATGTCAAATTTGCAATATAGATTTAGTTCATCGGCTTTGAGCGCCCTGTTGGCTAGGGATGACGTATAGAAAAAAGTCTGCGGAAAAAACCTCTCGGCACTTCTTTATACGAGATATACAGATACTACATTTTTGTGAGAGACGTGCCTATTTCGACATCAGGAGTAAAAACGCATGACTATCAGATTACGATGTGTAACACGTCTTTCGAACCACGGGCTGTATCACCTTCATTGGGAACACCCGAAGTAACACACTCCAAGGACCCAGTATAACACATCGTAAGTGTAACATGAGATCAGATGAGGGGTGAAGCTTAGCATTCGAACCACGGTCTGTATCATCACCAGTCATAACCCCAAAGTAACACTCTCCCAATCCCAATCCAATACAACATAAGGATACCACCAGATAAGGGGTAGAGCTTATTGATCGAACCACGGGCTATATGACCTTTATTCAAAATGCCCCGAATAACATATTAACTCAATCCAAGTGTCATACAACGTAGGCCTACGATCAGATGCGGGATAGAGCTTAGCAGTGGAATAACAGAGTTGTACCATCTTCTTTCAAAACGCCTCGAATAACACTTTAGCCAAATCCCAGTGTAATGCAACGTAGGGCACACGGTCAGATGAGTGAAAAATCATAGCAGTCCAATAACAGAGCTATACTATCTTCATTCATAACTCCCAGAGTAACACTCGGTGCCCCAGTGTAAACAACATAAGGGTACCATCAGGGAGATGTGCATCTTAGCAGTCGTACAACAGAGCTGTACCATCCTCATTCATAAAGCCCAGAGTAACTCACTCCCGGTCCCAGTGTAAACAACGTAACACGACCATCAGCTGTACGCACGTGGGTCGGCTATTTCCGTAGCGGGTCAACGGCCGATGGCCTTGCCCGCTCCACCGTTTAACAACCGTAAGACCTTCGGTGCGACATTGGCAGACCTTGACACTCCTTGACACCGACGCTTGTGCCGTAATTTTGACGTAAACAATGTAACGGCGAAAGTGGAATTAAGTGAAATGAAAACGCGCCTATTTTCAGTGCCCTCGGAATCTTTAAGTTCGAAAGTTCGATCGCTGATATTTCGAAGGCCATTGTTGGCGCTTCATCGCGGTTATCGAAAGCGAGTAACTCGGTCGTGAACTTAAGCCAACGAATCATTTCCCCAAAAATATGATAGTTATGAGTCTGAAATCTTTACATAGTATAAAAAAAACTCGCTTCTCTATGTAGATCTTTCAAACTACGCAACGAATTTTTAATGCTGTTTTCAACAATTGACAGTGATTCAAGAGGTAAGTTTATATTTATAAAACATGTGCACAGGCATTCTTGTAATGCCTAAAAGGATGGCTCCAGCCACGGTATATAGTTTAAGTAACCTGTTTTTGTTGGAAATGTATTTATAAAACTGAATGTATTACAACTATGTAAAATTTCCATTAATAAACTAATTTGAATTTGAATTTGAAATTTGAATGCAATTTACAGATACTATGGAGGTAATGAATACATAGATAAAATTGAGATAATGGCTCAAAAGCGATCATTAGAGGCATATAGGCTGAAGTCTGAAGAGTGGGGGGTTAATGTTCAACCTTATTCAGGTTTGTAAATTAATGAAACAATGTTTTGAATTTGTTAATGAGCACTGGTTTGTAAATACAGTTTTTAATGAATAATTGAGCTTGTTACACAAATATAAGGTTGCCTGGAAAAAGTAAGCATTACATGAAACTATGGTTTAACAGAAATAAATACACAAAAACATCATATTGTAGAATCTAATTTAAGATATATCTTGTGCTTTATCCTAAAGGTTCTCCAGCAAACTTCGCAGTATATGCGGGTGTGGTTGAGCCGCACGGCCGTATCATGGGCTTGGACTTGCCAGACGGGGGCCATCTTACTCATGGATTCTTTACGGCTACTAAAAAAATATCGGCTACATCTATTTTCTTCGAAAGCATGCCCTATAAGGTAGGTAATATTACACTTTTTTTTTTGTGAATCCTTACTCTCTTACTATTACTAAAATGAAATGTTATTGACTTGTGTGTTTGTATTTCTTTCATGCAAAAAATTGTTATTTAATATAACTCAAATGTTATACATAGAGTGCCAGTACTCATTATAGACCATGTATTTTCTTTTTATTTTACCTATATGGGAACTGAACAATTATTGTTGAGATAACTTATATTCTGCAGACAAAGCTCAGGTTAATGCAGGTAGTGATAATGACTACGACACAACAAAAAAATCATACAAAAGAAGTATAAGTTACATACAAAAGAAGCAATTTATTACTTTTAGAGCAAAACATATATCTTATTTTTGCTGATAAAAAGGTTGGAACCAAGCCAAATCCCAACGTACCAACGACCTCATAAAGACAACCTCATAAAAATAACAAAATTTATAATTTCTTAATAAGAATTTCCAAATGGAAAATATGAAGTTCAGAGATTCTTGGCTGCTGTAAAATGTATATCAGATACTTGTAACAACTTTATGAGTACTTCTACCTTGTTTCACTTGGAACATTTCATTAAACTTAATTGTGCATAAGACTATAAAGTCAATTTTATCACTTTAGGTACATGAGATGTATTTTTATTCATGAAATATCGTACCTTTTTAACGATTGTTTTCCTTTATTCATACATACCACAAACCACATTTTATTTGATATTGCATAGTTTATGTGCATTTTTATAGTGTGTTTCCCACAGCACATTTAATAAAATATTTTCCTCATCGTGTTAAATCGTATTTTTGTCGCATAGTTTTTGTTTTATAAAGGCTTGATTAGATAACCAGTTACTGTTTATATAGAAATATATATGTATATATATTCTGCTCGATGAAGTAATAAATATTGTTGTTTAAAAAAAAAGTTCTTTTTTTGCATGTAGAGATTAGTAATAATATAATAATCCGCGCAAGTAAGGGTCTATATGAGTCAGGCTTCGGTTAGGAGAGATCAGAATAAGGTCTTTCAGTTCCTCCTGTGTCAAATTGACTATGAATGTCTATTTAACGTCGCTCTAAAGAAGGAATCTCCCATACCGTAGCTTTTGATAATTAGTGGCTTAGTTTGTTGATTGTTTTCATTAGTAGCAAAAGTTCATTCTATGTTTTTAACGCAATTCTATATTTATGAATGATTCCGGTGTTTGATGGGGGATTTTGGTGACAAATCGGCTGTTTTAAATCTCGAATCGTAGAGAATGGCACTTGCTCTTCAGCATGATAATGCACCTAGCATTCTTGGAGCCATGCGGCATGACCGTGAACTACTTGTGAACATAGAATGAACTTTTGTGAATTGTTTAATTTACGTATGTTTATCTATTATAATTATTTTTCAGTTTGATTTAATGTAAAAGTAATTAATTTTATAATTCAATTGTTTTTTTATGTTAATAGGTAAACCCAGTAACAGGTTTAATAGACTACGATAAGCTTGCGGAGACAGCGAAGCTTTTTAAGCCGCGGCTTATTATCGCGGGTGTAAGCTGCTACTCGAGATGCCTGGACTACAAGCGGTTCCGCCAAATCGCAAACGACAATGGCGCCTACCTTATGGCGGATATGGCGCACATATCAGGACTCGTCGCCGCCGGTATTTAAACTACTCAATTATATTTTAATTCAAAACGCAAAAAATAACAAAGCTATTAAGAATGTAGCGAAGTCATAAAAACATTTATATCACATTACCTATCTCAATTAATAGGTACTAAAATCGTACCAATAATACTTTATCATTATACTTTATCATTCATTAATGTTACTCATTTAAAATTTTAATCTCATGCTATAATTTTTAATCAGATTATGGAACCCTTTCATATGGTGCTGACCTACTAGGCAACTTGTGGGGAATTATAGTAATTACTTATAATCAAATAGACTACATTGCCAGCTCCCAGCTCTGGGTAAAACTCCTCGTAATTAACGAGGAGTTTTACCCAGTAGCAGCATCATTGCCAGACTTTATGTGGTTCATAGCAGCAGCTTGGAACTAATGTGGTTCGAGTTTATGTCAGAATTATAGCAAATGAGCATGCAAACTACCTGCCATTAACAGTTTGACGCCGACATTTCCCACAAATATTGTGTTTTTACATCCCTACCTTTAAAACGAACCACAAGATTTGAATATCTTTAATAAGAAGCGAATCGCTTCATATTAGATATAATCTATTAACTTGGTATGTATGACTGCTGTTAAACAGGACTGTTACAAATGTCCCTGCCCTTAATGTCACGTATAACGTGGGCTGTTACTCGATTAATAAGTTGAATTTTATATTTAGGCGTGATTCCAAGCCCGTTCGAGTATTGCGACATCGTCACAACCACGACGCACAAGACGTTACGCGGGCCTCGCGCCGGCGTTATCTTCTTCCGTAAAGGCGTCCGCTCCGTCAATGCTAAGGGAGAGAAGGTGCTGTACGACTTGGAGGCCAAGATCAACCAGGCCGTGTTCCCTGGGCTCCAGGGCGGCCCACACAACCATGCGATAGCGGGCATCGCCACCGCCATGAAACAGGCCACCACGCCGGAGTTCGTGGAGTATCAGAAACAGGTACATAATTTTTTCCGTTAACGATTATATAACATTTAAAAATTCAAGTGGCAGACTCGTAAATATACTATCCTGACACGCAAATATCGATTTAATCTTTAGCCAGGCGGTCATCTAGATGGCGAGCTTATATGTATTTTCTGTGTGTCCATATCATCCACAATATATGGTTATTGGTTTAGAACTGAGGGCAGAACAGAAAGCATCATTTATTTATTTTATCACAAGTGAAATTTCCTCCTAAATGTATCTATTAAAAAACTTGTTTGCTATATGTTCTTTGTTAGCTGTATCTTGTATGCACATGGTCACATAATTATGACCATTCTCTTAACACGCTTTTAACGCTGTTATCCGAGGAACCTTATAATCTTATTGCATTGCTGCAAAAGTTTTACGTCCCACTGATAAGTAATATCCCCAACTGGAGGAGAGATAGGCTGCACATTTGTGAAGCGGTTTAAAAAAGTTTGTGAAGATTCATATTTATTTTAATCGCTCCTATAGTCTCCGACTAGATTTAACGTTTGATATGTAATGATAACGGCCAGATCGTGCCTGAAATTTAACAACTAGCGTTTACACTATCGGCTTTCGATTGCGTTCAACTTTTCTTAACTTCACGTTACTGTTACGATGTTTACGATTTACGATGTCGCTAATCGGTATACAACGGGTATTTTATTGTCGCCAGGTGATAAAGAACGCGCAGCGTCTGTGCTCGGGGCTGACGTCGCGCGGGTACACCATCGCGACGGGCGGTACGGACGTGCACCTGGCGCTCGTGAACGTGCGCGGCGCCGGGCTCAGCGGCGCGCGCGCCGAGCACGTGCTGGAGCTCTGCAGCATCGCCTGCAACAAGAACACCGTGCCCGGCGACACTAGCGCCCTCAACCCTAGCGGCATCCGCCTGGGTACGTTTCCTATCGAGTTTTAACATGTTACAATATTGCCATCTTATAGTGTCCACTTGCAAAAATTCCCCGTCAAATGACCACTCAGCTGCTAAGTAAGTTTTCTACTAAATCCATGATTTTCATGTGAACGCAAATGTCATTAAGTGACATTAAACATTAAGAAAACCCCAAAGGCGCCAATTTTAACCTCATTATTAGCCAAAAGTTGTGGTTAAAAAGTAAATTTATTTATATATTAAATAAAATCCATAATAAAAATAAAATTTGAATGGTGCTACACCTGCGGTGGTTCAACCAAGTAGATATCACTGAGCCTTTCATATTCCGCCCTGAGGCCACTTATATACAAGTTCACCATCCTTTGAAACAGAATGATTTTTGAATGGAATACCTTTTTGTCTACCACTTATGCTCTACAAACGATATTAAAGATTTTTTTTAAAGAAAATAAGTGATGACTAATATGTTCTATTATTTCAGGTACTCCTGCATTGACAACCCGAGGATTAGTAGAAACAGACTTTGACAAGGTTGTTGACTTCTTAGATAGAGCATTGAAACTGGGCCAGGAAATAACTAAAATATCCGGACCCAAGTTGGTGGACTTCAAAAAAACTATCGAAGAGAACGCCGACGTTAAAGCAAAGATTAAGAATCTTAAGGAACAAGTGGAAAGCTTCAGTCGCACATTCCCTCTACCTGGCTATGAAACACATTAGTGTAATGCATTTATATAATACCAAGTTCCTATATTATTTTATTAATGTTTTTCTCATTAAGCAAAATTATGTTGCATGATATTATTTTAAAACATGTTTAAGTGCCTTAAGAAATTAATAAGTGTAATGAATCTTATAAAATAAGAAAAATAAAAAAAGTTATAAAATTACTATACTTATTATTTTTAGATTTGAATACCTCAAAAAGGGTACCCTTTTAGAACTGTCTTATTAGGTATCAATTGGTCCAGTTGTCTGTTATTCAGTCTCGTAAAAAGGTATTAAATGAGGTTTTAAAATTGAGCTATGGATCCTTCAAGGTGTTAAAAAACATTTTGTCTCAATGTCAAGACATGGGCTAGTTTTATAAATTTTAACACCAACCTCGCCAAAATCTAGAATATTTTCTGTTGGCCTAGAATCATAACACTTCATATGATAAAATAAGCCACAACACAAATGTTTACCTAAATAAGTAGGTAGCTAGGTACAGGAAAATATACAACAACATCATTATATAGAGTGATAGCTTGGATACAAGCAACAGTATCGATACTCTTAAGAACCGATTCTATCGATATAGTATGTGTTACTGTTAGTAAATAATTAGAAAGTTGTATGTAACTTGCTCATAATTAATTTAGGTTTAGATCACTTTTAAGCAATATTTAGAGCATAATATGTTATTCATAACAATCATTACGAAAAATTGATGTATATCATATTTTATGCCACATTAACAGAAAGCCAGAAACCCACAAATGCTCACGAAATATAAACTCTGACGCCAATTGTATAATCGATGGCGCCTACTATAACTGTATAGCAAGTCAAAGTTGCCAGGTCTTACACTACTGCATTTTGGTAGGTATTAACAGCTCTATTTAGTAGATTTGTCCAGTGATATCTGGTCACCCTGTACTTCAATTAGTAATTTGTCAAATAAAGTCTGGTCACACTGATTGTTAATCTAATCATTTTAAATTAATTATTTTCGTGATTAAGGCATTGTTTTTATATTTGAATGATTTTATTTTATCGGCAAGAACTGTTCACATCACGTTACACTATTAAACTAACGTTTGCGAAGCGATTAAACAGAAGAAATCAACAAATTACTATGTGACGACCTTGTGTACGCTAGTCGTATCGTATGTATATTTTTGTTATGGTCGTTTGATTTTTGTAATCTCGAAGCTATCGACTACCTTACAATAATATTTGCAAGTCGTGTGAGTGGTGTTCGGAATTCGTTACATGGGCACAACAACACAATAAGTTTGGACGGTATTATGTATACAATTGCGTGTGGTGGAGACCACCTGGACATCAGGCGAGTTATTTCGAAAGTATGTTCACCACGACGGGGATGGTAGCGGCACCGCAGCAAGCCACGGGGCAGGTCGCGCAGAACGGCAGCACTACTTTGCCCCGATCCCACCATCAGAGAACAGGTAAGTCTGATTGCAAGTTTTCATTGTTGCCCCATATATTATGACAATTGTCATGTAAATAATGCGTTTAATATCGATTTATACGATCTTGGAACACAATATCATATGAGTGTTTGTTTTATTATCAGTTGTATTATAATATTATTTTTCTTTATAAATGTTCGTAATTGTATGATTTTACCTATGAAACATGACACATAAAAATTGAAACCAAGGTTAAAAATTAATTCATAGTTTCTAAGCTAAAATCATGTTGATGCAAATTTTCATATACAATCATTTGTTTGATGTAATCAGGTATTGTAAATGTAATGAAATTTGTCATCAAATATTTTAGGGAGACCTCCAGCAGCTCCAAAATCATATGACTATCTCCTGAAAGTGTTACTGGTTGGTGACTCTGATGTTGGCAAGCAAGAGATCCTGCAGGACTTGGAGGATGGTTCTGCTGATTCCCCTTTCTGTAGTGGCAGCGGTATGTTATATTATTACTTTTTTGATTTTCATGTTTCTTTCCATAATAGATACAAAAAATATATTCCAGTTTACCTAACTATAAAATGATGTAGTGAACAAATGTGCAGTCCATGATAAATGCCC
>DWON01011212.1:0-10322 GCA_018251015.1 Phocides pigmalion okeechobee
AAAGGCACGTGTTTATTCCTATTAATTTATTTTATCTACAAATAAGTGTATTAGGTTTCATAAAAATAGTATAGTATCAAAATATGTCTTCTTCGAGACATTGAGCGGATGTATTAAAATAAGTTGTTATTTTTGTTGTTAAATTTGTCGTCGATATCTAGCATTGCATTTAAATAACCCACAGCCAAAAGATCAAAATCGTGTCAAGTTAATTTTTGAATTGCCCCCTTAACTGTCAAATTGCCCCCTGTGAGGCGTGGGCTCCACCTTGGGAAACACTGGTCTAAAGCATACAGTTCCAGCTAAGTGCCGCCTCTCGCGACGCTGACCCGCTCTAATGGATGAACGCCTCAGTCAAAGTGTTAAAATTCCAACCAATTCCATTGTATTTGACGACACAATGTAAGAAATTTAAAAAGTTTGAAAATAAAGTACTCGTTATCCCGCATCATTAAAAAGTGTACAAACAAACGATCTAAAAACTTTGTTAAATAAATAACCAGACGTAGCGCTCACTAATGAGAACAGACACAACTTTTTGTCAAAAAAGGCCGTTTGAATCACGCATTGTCACTTAACATTACACCTTAATTACTGTCACGATTCTCCAGAAACCTTGCGTTATCTTACATAAGTAATTAATATATATACATTCGTCTAAATCTATATAGAATATATCTAGAAGGAATAAGTTGACTGACAGATCCAGAAATCACCACGGGACAAAACCTATAAACCAAAAATCCTTAAATTTTGCAGATATAAGATTTTTATTTAGCGTAAATGAAAATTCCAACCCTCAGAGAGCAAAATGGGGATTGAATGTAATATGGAGCTCTACACAAACAAAGCCGCTGAAAAAACCTAGTTTATGATAAAAGAGGAAGATAAAGCACTGATTAAGAAGTCAATTCAAAGCCGAAAGCGCTAAACTTTGATCCAGATTTTTTGAAACATTTTCTTTATATACAAGTACAGTAAGTGCACTAAGAAAGGAATTTTGAAAATGTTACCTCTAAGGAGATGAAATAGAAGATGAATTAGCATCAATTATTTTACTCAATTTTATGATGTGCTTATAATAATTTATCATCAGCATTTGTTCATTCATTCAAAAGTCGTTCTTTGCGCCAAAAGCAAGTTTAACTTGTTTGTCTGTTATGCTAACATAACTTGCTTTAAAGAAGTAAGGCGCAAAAGTCACATACACTCGATTTTTATATACATATTTCTATACACCTGCGATCACAACTTGTTTGATCGAGCGTTCGTTAGAGTCTTCTTGCTTTCACACGAAAATTTACGATGGCTGTGTTTAAATTAAATGCTGCTAGTGGGTAATAGAATATCGTGTCAACCATTACGTCCATATTAAGATGCTTGTCGTGCCTACTAAGTAGTTTTGCGTTGGGATTCACACGTGTTCTTGAAGCCAGAATAATTCCTGAGTTATGGATTAGGAACGTAGTAATTTTTGTTATCGAAATAGAAAGCAAGCGACTGAGCGCCACTTTTTTTATTTCATTTTTATGTGACTAGCAGATGAGGATACAGGCTACAATGTTAAGTAGTCACTATTGCTCGTAGAAAATACCGTCCATTTGCGTGTAATTTGTTTGAAACTTACAATATATTTTCATGTAAGATTGATTTAATTATACACCTCTAAGACCCACAATGACATTTAAATTTAGATACTTTTACATAACAAAGCTGAAAAACTTTCATGCGAACTATGGCTTTATTTTGAGATTTTTTTTATTTTACATGTATTCTGTACAAGTTTGTTTTGAAAAGTTTCAAGTATTAATTATCCCTCTGTTCCAATTTCGTATCCCTCTTATCTCTTCGTTGTTATCCGGAATAACCAATTAACCTGTGTATTTATTTTTTACCACATGAAAGCAAATTCGTTAAATTCATGTCAAGTACTTACGCTCTGTAGCTTTTGAATCAATTTTTATCTGAATTTATAGTATATCTGTGGTTAATATTTTGTCTGTTAATTAATTTAACAGATAATGTCTGGTACCGTATGACTTTTTGTTGACTTTTTTTTTAAATATAAGAGAAGTAAAGTTACAGTACACACAGAGCCGAGATGCTCTAAAATCAAATCTCAATCAATTTATTTACTTAAGTTCTTTTAATATGTCAAGTATTTTTATAAGAAAAACATGTGGGCCACTTTATATTAAGTAGTCGCTACATCTCATGCACATCCACATACGACTTCAAACAGAACATAAGTTCAGAGATCGTGCCAGAAGTCGTTGCTTCTCTTGCGGACTAAGATGGTTGCCTCCCTTGTAAGTTTAACCGGCATGTGCACCAAAACACGAGAGTTGTTTAATATCAGTTCATGAAGTCTGCGCTAGTTTCCCGATTAGAATTACATGGCAACATATTTTTTTTCCAAATGGATCATTTAAATTGAACATAAACACATTTACGGTACAGCTCGCGGTGTTTATGTTAAAAGAAACCCTCGGTCAATTAATTATTTCGTATCAGAAATTTTATCTGCTGTCATCTAGGCGCAACCGAGACTCTGATATCGAAGAATCAGGCATCATTAAAAACTAGCTCGGTTACAAACTCACAATGGACCGGTTTCGTTTCGGATTCTTTTTTTATCGGCCGCGGTACGATCGGTCGCTCGATCGATCCCTCGATCGATCCAGTCATAGCCCTACAGAGTACCGATTTAAGAAGACGACAGATAATAAAGTTTACTGACAGGTAACTGCTGCGCGGTAAAATTAAAACAAATGGTATCTTTATTTTATAGTCTGTATTCATTGTATAAATCTTATCGGTGCTTGTTATTACACTTTTTGGAAATATATTGCTTGTGTTAAATGATAACTTTAATATACGATAAATTATATTATTATTATTTTTATTGGATTAATAGCATACTAATCAACAACTGTTCAACGTTACGATCTTTTAAAACTTAAGGATTTTGTTATTCCTCAACATAAGTATGTAGACTAAGGTAACTGCTATTATATTTTCAAATCAAATATATATATATAGCGAGATATGGAAAGTTACTTATTAAATTATCTTCATTATATAACAAGGCATTATAGTAAAGTAATGTTTGGGTCTGATTGTAAAGTCGGAAGTTAGAAACAAGATATCCGATACGGAAGCTGTCAGTGTAAATCATTTTTTTAATGATGTAATTTATTACCTAGAACTTTACGTGTCAGATATAATGCGAAATATGAATCAGCCCTCTTGTCACCTCCAAATAAATATAATGTAAAGAAAACATAGATTTTAGTGGAAGAGTTCTAAATAAGTAAGGAAAGTTTCCAAGTAAATCTGTAGATGACCTGCGTGGCGCAAAGGAAACTGTATCAGTCTGATACGCAGGGAACTCCGGGTTCGATTCCCAGATAGGCAGATGTCTAAGCAATAAATTGAGATTCCTGTTCTGAGTCTGGGTATTTTTGTACTCATCTTTGTGTATCCATGATCTTCACAGAGATATGAACGTGTAAAAATATTTAAACACTTTATAAAGGTGGGGGAACTATAGTTCGACCGGGGAGGTACCACGGTTGCCCTCATAAGCCGCCGTAAAGCATTACTTGTATTTTGGTTGGAGAGGTGCGATTGCCGGCTACACTTTGAAGTGTGGTGGCCATCTTAGTCCTCAGGAGTAGCAACTGAACGTTAAGCTCAGATAAGATTTCGGTCGTGTTTCTGCTTGTATATGGATGTCTATGGGCTGCGACTACTTAACGGCAGGTGGTTTGCATGCTCGTTTGCTACTCTTCTCACATAAAAAAATCATTATTATATACCCGCAAGCGTATCGTTCACAAGCTGGTAAATATGAGATAATTTGATAAGTTATTTATTAACTTGCGTTAATTTTATACCATTTATCGCTTTTATGAAGGCTATATTCTGTACGGGCGGCGTAAAGTTTGAAACAGCTCCATTTGCTTCCTTAGTTTGTTGTTATTATACGGCCAGGGCGAAGCAAAATGGTTATGGTGTTTGTAAATAACATTTTCAATGAAAACATGTCTTTTGAAGTTTATTTTGCCGCCTCATTTTAGCATATAATAGCATCAAACGAGCATGCAGGCTACCTGATGTTGAGTCGCTGCAGCCCATGGACGTCCACAACCTCTAAAAGGACAGAAGGGCTATCTGAAATCGTACATAGATGCGTTGTTACTCCGCAAGACTAAGTTGCCTTATTTTTAGTTGTAACCTGTATCCTCTCCGAAACGATACAATACGAAACAACCATATTTTATTAACGTCCAGAATCAAGCTCATGTATAGTAAAGGTTCTATCATATTTATTTCTTTTGTGAATTTGATTATATATGAACATAGAAACTCAGTATTATATTTTATTTTATATTTATTGTACCTAATTAATACATTTATGTTAGGCAGGCATATATTTGAATAAGATTTTTTGAATGATATTACTGCCTTGGATTCGATTCTTTTAGCCTAGAACATTACACAAAACCATAGACACCACTATAAAAAAAAAGTACACAGCCAACAAAATTTAAACCACAGATATTAAAATAGTTGATCGTAAACAACAGTTAAGATGTTATTTACAATACAAACCACCTGGAATACCGCGTCGGCCATCATTACGAGAAATTGCCGCTAATAGAGGCAATTTCATCGATCCGCATAAAAACTGAACCGGCCAACCGTATTATAAGGAATTTAGAAACCCGGTTGTCTGAGATACTCAAATTGAATGTTGTTTATTATGAGTACATGAAATATAATCACATTAGGTATTTATTGTTAACTAGCGATTTTAACTTGTATTTACACCAGCACATTACAAATCTTTGAAGTTCTCGACTTTTTTTATATAATATGCCTGTATTACACATGTAAACCTTCCTCTTGAAACACTCTGTGTATTGATGAATACTACATTAAAATCCGTTGCGTAGTTTTAAAAATCTAAGCGTATCGACAGCGGGAAGTGACTGTTTTGTACTATGCAAATAAAAGCTTAACAATCCGACTAATAAATAGAATGTCATTTTGACAAAAAAGGTGGTGACTTATTTGTGGCCTCGGAATTTGATTTTTGTTAGCATACTGCCGATTATTCATTACGATGGTGAATAGTTTTTTCTATTTTATGTACTAGCAGCTTCGCTCGGGTAATAGAGTTTATATTTATTTACATTATTTTTCTTTCATGCATGCATTTTCATTACCTACTTGCAAAAACTCACAATTATAAACATATATGTTGAACGACGACTAAACTACTATATTGAATGTAAGTATTTAACTTCTCGCCCAATTTACAAAAAGAAACTTATTATGCAACAAAACCTGGAATCACTAGTTGTTGTTGAAAACTGTGGAAAAATCTGTCTATTACTTTTGAGTTTATCACAAATACACAGAGAGACGCGACGGGGGACTTTGTTTTATAATATTTAGAGATTTATATTCTATATTTGCTCTACTGAAAAAAACTTATTAACGATTGTGTATCAGTCGTGAACCAGGGGGAAAGGGAGACAATAAAATAAATACTTTTAACACTCATATTCCCAGACTAGGGCTCCGTGTCGTGAGAGCCATAGACAAAAAGAGGCATACAAATACCTGGACACCGATTATTAATTTAAATTCATAAATTAGGAGTAGTAATGTATCTACGTATCAAGAATTTGGTTCAATGTGGTTGTATGTCCATGGATTGCAGTAAATTTATATCAGGTGTCTTGCACCCTGGTTGCATACTAATTGCTGACACCCATCTAGTGGCGACGGCAACTCCAAAACACACATCATGTCTGTCAAAATATTATTTACAAAAAATCACCACTCTCCTTTTGCTTGCACAAACTAAGGAAGCAAATGGTGCTGTTTCAGATTTTACGCCGCCCGTACAGAATATTGCCTTCATAAAAGCTGTAAATGGTATAAAAATAACGCAATGAATAAATAGCTTATCATATTATCTCATATTTACCAGTTTGAACAAGATACGCTAGAGGTTTCGTAATAATAATTTATATAATTGTGTTTAAATAAATTTCTACATACGAGGATTGAATGATGCCATAGATGTCAAATGCTTTCTCATTTGCTTCCCTTACACATAAAAAAAACTAAAAGTAAACAAATCACTTGCTGTAACGTTTGAGAAGATCTAATGTCAAATATTTCATTACGTTTCAATTTAAAATTGAAAAAAGTAATAAAAAGATCTATGGTAATTCCTTCCATTCTTGTTTTTCCCGCCTAAATAACTTCAACTACACAGGCGGGCAACTCGATTAATTTTTATAGTGCATAATACCTACCTACCGTCCTTATTGATTTATTAACTTAATGCTGATAAGCCCGAACCATTATAAAATGGGATAAAAAACACAGAAGCAGAGACGTAGTCACTGCTGACAAAAGTGTAAATTTAAAAATATGAAATACCAATGGTTATTTTCGACGTCAAACTGGACACAGAAGCACAGATGTGTTGCCACTTCTGGGAACTGAGATGGTCGCCTCGCTTGTAAGTGTAGCTGTCAACCACTCCTCTCCTACCGAAACACAAGCAATATTTACGACGGATTATAAAGGCGGCCGTGGTACCACCCTGATCGAACTATAGTTCTATCTTTGTATATATATAAGTTCGATGATAGTACAGGCTCTGCTCAATTTGGCATCGGAAAAATTTACATTCTCGGTAATAATAATATTTTAAATACAACATGATGATATAATTAAGAAGTTGGACTGAATTGATTTCATAATTAAGTTTTTATCGAAAGACCTAAACGATTATTTTATAACAAGCGATTCAACCCGGCTCCGCTCCATTTAAGACATAAAACATATCCCTGAACTTACCAGGTTTCTGGCTTTTTCCATTATATTATGCGTCTATTACATATGTATACTAGCAACCCGGCCCAGCTTCGCTCGGGTAATACAGTTTATATTTACTTACATTATTTTTCTTTCATACATGCGTCCAGTCATTACCTAAGTGCAAAAACTAACAATTAGAAACGTCTAGTTCGAACGACTAGAATTACTATATTGTATTTAACTATTTAATTTCTCGCCCAATTTCCAAAACAAACTCAACTTATTATGCACCAAAACTTTCCTCGGGAATCACTTTAACTGTTGTTGATTACTGCGAGAAAATACTTAAAGTACTTTTTGAGATTATCGCGAACAGACAGACAGACGCGACGGGGAACTTTGTTTTATAACATTTCAAGATAAACATACTTAATTTTTGATGTGACATTTTTAGGACTTCGAATAATCAGGGGCTTTAAAAAAGGAAAACCTATCGGGTAACGTCGAACGAATTCCTTCTAATTTGCGAAGCCTTTGATAAAATCGAATTCACGGTTAGGTACGTTACGAGTCGTTTGGATTTTGAGCGCTATACCAAAGACCGTAGCGATCGGTTTTACAACCATAACTTAAAATAAAACATAAAAAGTTGTGTATAATTTTGTCTTAACAAATTGGCTTTACGACTTCACACCCTGCTATCAAAGTAATTTGACTGCAGTAATATTAAATTTCAATTTAACACTTTGACTGCGGCGTAATATATTACATCGAGTCAGGATTGCAGAGGGCGGACTAAGCTGGAGCTTATTTCACTAGAATAAAAGTGCGCCGACAATTCACAGAAATATTGTATTTTTAGCATCTGTGTAACATCTGCGAAAACAAAGACGCAATGTACGCCTCACTTTTGAATGTTGTGCCGACGTAAATAGGGTATTTACGTCGGTATAACATTCATGCAGATTTGTACGTACAACACAGGTGTGTAAAAGCCGTAAATGTATTGAACCAAATAATATACAGCAGTGTTACACACCACAGGGAAAGTGATAATGAGTATTTCTCGAAAGCAAATTAATTTATAATTACGTACATTAAGCAACGTTAAACAATTATTTTTTCGTAGCAATCCACTACGGCTTGGCACGGTTACATTTATGACATCACATTACAAATATTTAGGTTGTTCTCTGCTATAATATACAAGTATTATATGTACAAACTTTCCTCTTGAATCAGTCTGTCTATTGACGAACACAGCATTTAAATCCGTTGTGTAATTTGAAAGACCAAAGCGTACAGACGGCGAGAAGCGATAATGTCGTAGAACTACTGTTCGAACCGAGTGGTACCACCGCGGCCCTCATAATCTTTGTGTTGGGAATTATTGCCCGCAACACTTACAAGTAGCGACCATCTCTGTCATCAGTCAACACATCTACGCACGCCTTAAAGCAGAACTTTAGTCTTCTTTGCGGATATACGTAGATTTCCAAGAAGGCTGAAGAGACGTTTAACATCAGGTGGCGTGCACGCTCGTTTGATACTTGTTTCGAAATAAACATTTATAATAATAACAGTACGGTTTACTGTTCATAAGTAGACAGACACTAAACGTTTATTTAATTTATAGCTTGGTTTAGTGGATTTCTTTCACAACTATATATTAAAGAGTCGTTTTACTTATCTCTCCTTTTAATGAAAAGTGATATAAAACTAACATTAAAATAAATTAATTTAAGATAGTACGTACCTAACTCTTTTATGTAAATCAGGCGTGCCTATTGAATATTTAGTAGTTATAGTCTACGAGCCGGGTGCAAATTTCGTCAATCTTTACTTCTAAGGTGAAAACTCGTGAGGTTATTCAGAGGTGTATAAAGTCTGCTGCAGTTCAGTGAACGGGGTTAGCTGCGGTTGTAAAGGTAGCAACACATTTATATGATTCTTTGCGTCTTTATTTTATCCTGCAGATTTTTTGGTTTGTTTTTTATTTTATTTCTTTGAACTGGAACTAAAACAACATTTTTATGTACTTGTGTAGCCATCGCTGGCCATTGAACAACACATATCCATCAAACATTGCTGACGGCCATAAAACTTCATGATATCCGTATCTAATTAAAAAAGCACCCTCATCTTACTTTTCATATTGTACTAAAAGATTATCTTAATTTGATTCCATGTTCATTATACATACCGCAATTTGTTGACTTTGCTATTTTTTTTCTTAAATGCTATATTCTCTATGGCCAGTGTGAAATCATCGTATTAAGTTCAACATTTTAACAAATTACATAAATTTATATTTTTTTATTACGTTCATACAATTCTCGTCAAAATAATATTGTCACATCACAATACAATATTTATGTATGATATCGAACAATAGTAAAACATGAAGCATCTTATCATCAGCACATTTTACAATTTATATTTTGAATGGAAATTGATTATAAAAATCTGTTGCTGTCTCACGGTCTATAAAGTGTACGTACTTATGCAATATTGGGCCTATAAAATGTAGAGTAGACGGAAGTAATCGAGAAGCAATTCTAAATGTATTTTAAATGCTTATTTGAGTAATTAGCAAAGTAATAAAATGACAAGTAATCATGTCACTTATATTATAGCAGGGAACCTAACTTAATAAGTAGAACTTCGCCTGAAAAGGTACCACTGCCGCCATAAGTCATCGTGAAACGTTCAATTGTATACAGTTGTAGTAGAAATATGTAGGTTAGCTAGTTTTTTTTGTATGCATAAGGCTGAATGACATTGAACATTTGTCTTTCTATAATTTAAAACTAGTCGCTGTGACAGCCAATCCTTAGTTCCTATTACAAAAATACGATATTGCTATAGATAGGTATATTATTTATCATAAAATGACTTGTAGGTATAGAAACCAATAATATGATCGTTAATATTTCTTGCAAGAACTATCCGGAGCCCCGTTCGATTCCACGTTTTTGTGGCAACAGGTAATTAACACAGAAAGATATAATCAGAAGACATGGCCATATTATTGACGGTATGTATGATTGTTGGCGGGAAAAAGTGGCCAACGACGCCATTTTTTGCTCGAGGAGAAGCAAAGGCTTTCATTATAATGCTTGTTTATTTAAAAATAAAATGCTTTATACTTTTTTCGTGTATATTATACAGGTACAATTATGGTTAATTAAACAGTGATAACTTAATTTACTAACCCACTCGATTTTATTAATATTTATTACTAATGTAAAGGTAAAATACTTAAGTAATAAGAAAACAAGTATGTGATTATATTGACGTAGATTCGTTTGATTTAGTAATTACTTAAAACATTTATAATTTAACCTGTTTTTTTAGTAATGTAAAAAATAAGGCAGGAGTTGAAAATGACTCCAATGGTGCATATAATAAAACATGAAAACTAAAACTAAGATTGAGGTGGTCTTTTACTACTATGCTTATAGGAAATAGCT
>DWON01011213.1:0-10319 GCA_018251015.1 Phocides pigmalion okeechobee
ATTTAAGGATGGACGCGGATGCGTTCCTACTCTTGAGGACCAAGATGGTCGCCTCCAGTAATGTATATCCGGCAACCACACCTCCCGAACCGAAACACAATGAAGAACATGTTGCTTTACGACGGGCTATGAGGGTGACGGTGGTGCCGCCCCAGGCGAGCTCTAACGGCTCTACCACCTTTTTATTAAGTAAGTTACATAACACAACCATTGTTACACTTAATGAAATAAAGAGGCTTATTTGAAACAGTACTGTACTTAGCAAATATAATCTGTTTAGTGGACAAAGAATGTTGCGCTAATGATTCCACTAATTACTGACCACCCATTTGTACAACATAAATGGAACTGATTTACTGGTACACTTAATTAAGTAATTAGTTACTACTAGAATGTTATATTAAAGAAATTAATAAGTACCGAGAACATATTATAAATAGGATTAAGACGTTTTTGATAAATACCCATTTAAGAATACTATACCATACTTTCAAGCGAGGGACCATCTTAGTCCTCAGAACCTAGTATCTAAGTTCGAGCTCAGATAGAATATGTCGTGTTTGTGGTTGTACGTGGATGTCTATTCGCTGTGACTCCTTAACATCAGGTGGTTTGCATGCCCGTTTGCTACTCTTCTCAGATAAATATATTTTAGAGCTTATATATACATATATATGAGCTCTAAAATAGATTTTCATCTCTTAAAATATCTTCTAACGAGTTCTGTTACGAGAGTAGCATTGCAATGAAGCTCCAAGCGTCAGGACGAATAAATCAAGTTAGTGTAAGATGGGAATCCCTATAAATAGTTCGCTTTAACATTTCTTTTAAAATAGAACATGGTTCAATGATTGCGGTGGTACCTACAGTATGCGGTTTTAGATTTTTTAATCATTTTTTGTGTATATAGCCTTTTTAACACGCTTTTATTAGTTTGGGTTGTATGTATGTATGTAATGGAATCTTTGAGCATAATTTTCACCAATTTCCAAAAGTCTGATTAATTTGAAACTTTGCACACGTATCAAGGACTGATGACAATGCAATAATATGAAAAACAAAAAATGAAAAATAAATAATATTAAAAAAAACCTTTTTGCAATATAACATATATTGCAAAAAGGTTTCTATTATTTATACTTTTTTAGTTCTTTTTTTCACCAAAACGTGTTTTTTAGTTTTTTTTTTTTAACTATTATTTATTTGTCCTATAAAATTACATCCAACGGATAATGCTTTAACAATAATAAAGAAACAGAATGTCTTTGCATATTAAAGAAACAATTAGCTGTTTGTAGTATTTCACCCCTCTAGAGGACGAATTTTTGAAAAACGTTAAATCTGTGTTTGAAGTGTCAATATTTAATTGTATCTTTATAATAAATCTTTATAATAGTAATCTTTATAATAGTAATCGTTGCAAGAAAATCCATCGAAGAAATAAGAAGTTAATACAAACTTTCACCCCCTCTTCATCCTTTTGGGAGATGACTTTTGAGAAACTAAGTAGCCTATGTCGTTCCTCAGATCTCAAACTACTTAAAATTCTATCTCAATCTGACATATGAAACACAAATATGAAATTGTAACAGACAGACAATCACATAGACAGACTGCCATACAGACTGATACACGGATAGACAGTCAGCTAAATAGACAGGCAGAAAGATAGACTGATAGACAGATAGACAGTCAGATAAATAGACAGGCAGAAAGATAGACTGATAGACAGATAGACAGTCAGAAACACAGAGTAACAGACAAACAGCCTGATATATAGAAAAAATAGAGTTACTTTAGTGGCCAAAGGAGTTAATAAATACATCGATACATCTTAACATATAAATGTGCACATCAGTAAGCATGACATTTCATTCACCACTATCCTTGCCTAAAAATAGTAAATTACCTTTTTTTTAATAATTTCATATTTGCTATTAGATTCCTATTAGACGTAAGCGGGCCGTCTGTTCATCATATCTTTTCTTCAATATTAATCGAACAACACAATATCAAAAACGAATGTTGATATTTATTACTGTACTATCGACCCGGCCCAGCCTCGCTCAGGTAATAGAGTTTATATTTACTTACGTTATTTTTCTTTCATACATGCATCAGTCATTACCTAGTTCCAAATACTAACTACAAACAACTATTTCAAACGGCAACTGAATTACTATATTGAATTTAATTTTTAATTTAATTTTTTTAACTATTTAATTTCTCACCCAATTTCCAAAAAAACTTAATTTATTATGCACCGTCACCTTCCTCAGGAATCACTCTACCTGTCGTTAAAAATGAGAAAATCCGTCCAGTACTTTTTCAGTTTATTACGAACAGAAAGACACACGCAACGGGGGACTTTATTTTATAATATTTAGAGACAAAGCGAGTGCTAAACATTTGTATAATGTTAATTTCTTCAACTTCCCCTTTAACATCGTCAACACCGCAACACGGAACCTTTGGTTTCGGAATGTGACTGACCCAGGTTCAATCCAGGACATCTCGATATGCGCTTGGATAAACAGACGGCAATGTTGGAAATTCTACTCAAACAACAGTTGAAATAAGTGAATAAAACTATTATATTGCATAGGAATATATTCTTTAAAACGAATCGGGTTTAACTTTCGTATTTGGCATAAACGTTAAACCTTGTCCATTTGTTTATTTGTTTGTAACTTTAATTGAAAAATTACTTATTAGATCTACTTAACATTGTATAACCAGAGTAGGGTGTCTTGGCTCTGAATTATCCTATTATGTACATTTTAAATGAAAAATGACCAAAAATTATAGTCAATACAACTGACATTTGTCACTGTTACGGCGAAGCAAAAACAAGGTTTATAATTTTTAACCGTTTCGAACTCTCTCTCTGTCTCGCCCTCTCTCTCCCCTTCTTTCTCCCCTTCTCTCTGTGTGTGTGTGTGTGTGTGTGTTTATGTGTGCGTACCCGCGTGAGCGCATGTGCATGCTTGCGTACGAATGTTTATATATTCCTTGCTTCCTTTATACGTCTATATAAACGTCTTGATCGTTGAAATTATTTTTTTACTATTCGAAACAAATATTTTAAAGTTTCAGAGGTTTAAATCAATATCGTACACTCTATGATGGAATATGAAATAATGAATGTTGGTTAAATGATATTTACTTACATACGTCATACTGTGCGTATTTATACACGGAGACGTTTAATTACAAAGCTTCAGGGAAACCATATTCAATAACACTACATTTTCAGTTGCTCCATAAAATGAGAAGGTAGGCGGTAGGGTACAGCGTGGGAGCTATGACGTCATGCTCTCCATAAAATTCGTCTAGACGTCTATGACGTCATGATAACAGATGATTACGTAGAGCGCTTATCAGTTAACTGTGTCACGAGAGCAGTAACTTGGTACGTATAACGTAGGATAAACTATATCTTTGATATCACCCACTTGATTGTTAGGAGACATATTTGGTAAAACTATTCAAGTGTAGTCTACTACCTACACATGTGTGTTTGTGTGTGTATCTACCTACGCATGTGTGTTTCTGTTGGATTTTTGTATTGACTTTCCACAAGAGTTTTGTGAATAATTTACTTAACACTCCAATTTATCAAAGTAATGTTTGTATTAGACATTAATTGTTACTTGGTTTAACGATGAAGAAAATCCTCCTGAAGAAACATAAAGATCTGTAAGTTTTTTACAAAGTTCTTAAAGGTGAAGTCTGTCAATCCTACATCGTGGTGGACTAACCTGTCTTCTTATTTATGAACAGTTATGATGATAAAACTACAGACAGTGGTAATCTGGAAGAGGCGCCAATGGCCGATGTGAACCAAATAACATATTATTATTCATTAAATTTTTGACAATATTATCAACTGCAAGCCTTCGAGCGGAAGTAAATAAATTGTCAAGGATATTAATGGAAAGATACTGTAGTCACCAACGAAGCGTAATACTCGTAATTTCTTGGAGAAAATCACTTCGTCAAAGAACTTAATATTCATAAGGAGCGAAGAGCTTGTAAAGTTTAAATAATCTTCCTGGTGTTTTTAAGTAACAGTCTAGACTTGATAAAATTAATTTTGTCTTTACGTACAGGAATGTCGCTATTTCGTAAGCAATTTTCATAGGATGGTCTGATGGGGCAGATGGTGCTCGAATGGCGACTACCTGATAAGGACAGCGGGTAACTGCTGGAAGTACACGGCATCAAGGCATCAGTACTCGATGGACCTACGACTTCGTAAGGATAGCAGGTAACCACTGTATCCAGAGGGCACAGAACTGGTCTGAGTTACGTCATCTTGGGAAGGATATGTCTAGCAGTGGATACATACAGGCTGAAGGATGGAAGCGACTTTCTTAGCAACAAGTGGTCCCATAATGTATTATGTCAACTCATATATGGTCTGATGTACTTTATGGATGATAACTTTGTTGATTATAAGAATATTTTTTATGTGTCTTTAATAGCAATTTCTATAAATATTGTGTCGTGTTGTACTTGTTGTATACTATTGTACATATATTTGGTAATTGACATTTTAGTTCCATTATTGTTAATTTTTTATTTTGACATTAGTAAGCCCATCGGTGGCAGAATAAGCATCTTAATCGTTAATCTTTGTATTCTTAGTAAAAAACGATTGATTAAAACAACTTACTTATTTTAGCTTAAACACTATACCAAAAATATGGTTATGAGATACTTCGAGTGTTCCAATAAATTACTCTCAAAGGAAATTATTCCGAATGAATCGTTTCAGGCCTCTTTATTACATACTGAACCTATGTTTAGGGTATCCATTCATTATTTCAATTTATCATAGCCTCAAATATGTATGTATACGACCCGCGTGGCGCGCCGGTAACAAGATCTGCCTGAATCACAGAGGGTACGGGTTTGATTTCTACCCATCCAGATTATTATTATAAATTATCTTTATATATATAATTCTCTTATGTGTGTGTCACTGAACTCCTAGACAGCTTGACCGTTTTTAATAAAATTCCTTGCGTGTCTTCTGGTGGATCAGAGAATGGTTTAGATTCTCAATTGGGCCTAATAGGCCACCTAATACCTACTGTAATCGGATGATAAGCTGATATTTCTGAAGTTGGATCCTAATCTGGCATACTTTCTGTAAAAAATGACTTTTCCTTTTTTTTCAGAGCGGGGCAACGTCTGCTGAATTGTGTCCATTAGTTTTGTCTATGCGCTACGACTCCTTAACATCAGGTGGTTTGCATGCTCGTTTGCTACTCTTCTCACATAAAAAAATGTTCTGATAGTTAAACCGTACAAAGATCACAGTGACCTTTAGAATCCATTGTAGCGATATGTCCGTTGATAATTGAGTAGTTTTCCGTTTCCAATTTTCCCCTCTGCGGGTTCTAAATAACCTATAAGTGACGCCAACGCAATACTAACTCCATAAGCGATTTTTTATTGTCATTATTGCGTAGATTTTATACACAAAAATAGACTGGGCACATATGTATGCAGAGTTGTCTATGAACCAATACCGATATTGTTGTTTTTCATACAGGGTTACCTCCACTATATCCTAATGTAGAGGGCCATCAAAATCTGACGCGGCAGTTTTGAAATAAATAATATCACCGTTCATACTCCACTTTTCATAGTCGCCTTTGTAAAAAGATTTAGTAAAAAAACTGTGCATATTTTTTACATCTCAACGTATACACGTATGATTTTAAACTAATATAATCGCGGAATTTATATATTTTACTATGCACTGGATACAAATATCGGCAATCAAAAATAAAGAAATACTACTCGTATTTTAATTAAGAGAATTTATAATTACATAAATATATAAAATATATATTTTCTAAGTACATGCTTAAATGCTTGACACATGGGGCGCTCATGTATTGGATCGGGTCAGAGTTGCGGGAGGTGCCACTAAACTGGACCTGTATTTTCTAGAGCAAATGCGTCGACAATTGACTAATATATTATATTTTTTAGCTCTACGAGTACACAGACGTAATGTCGGCCCCCAGTATTGTAGTGCCGAGGTAAACACATCATTTTTGTTCGCCCGTAATCCATACACATTTGTACGTACAACACAGGTGTGTCCAAGCCGCAAGCGCGTTGCGCCGCGCAAGACATAGCAGGGTTGTAAAGTGTTAATACATATACTATTCAACGCGGGAATGTGGCTAGCGTTCTTGGCACTATACCACATGGGCACGGACTCCCTTTAGATTTTTTTTATTGTGAAAGAGTAAGAAACATGCATGCATGCCACCTGGTGTTAAGTGGTCACCGCAGCCCATGGACAACCATGTCCAATCTCAAATAGAACAGAAGTTCTATTTAAGCATGGACGCAGATGCGTTCCTACTCTTGAGGATTAAGATGGTCGCCTCCAATAATGTGTATCTGGCAACCACATCGCCCCAACCGAAACACAATACATGAAGAACATATTGCTTTACGGCGGGTTATGAGGGTGGCGGTGGCACCGCCTCCGGCGAGCTCTAACGACTCTACCACCTTTCAAAGGTTGTTAGTTTGTGTTAATTGTTTAGGTTAGGCTTTTATTATAATAAGTTTAAATATTTTCATTGTTGTAATTATGAGGTAAATAATAAAATTGTTTATATAGAGAATTTTACATCCAAACACAATAAATATACTTGTGCTTATACCAAATATTTGTTCGGTCTAGCCGAAAAGGCAAGTAGGAATTCAATAAAATAAATAATTCACTGCACACATCATGTTCTTCAATTTTTCCTTTCATTTATGTTGACACTTATACCTTGTGATAAATCTACTGATAGGTGAGTAATTTTCCGTTTTCAATTTTCCACTCTGTAGCACATTAAGTGATGTTAAAGTTTAATTCAATAGATTAATCAAAACTAATGATATTCATTTTACTTACAAATAATGATGCAGTACACAATATTGTCGACCACCTGACGACTTTTTTTTAATTTTTCCATTGCATGGATGTAAAAAACGAGTGTGCTGTCCATGTGATGGATATTGGTCATTTTTACGTGAGAATAGCAAACGAGCGTTCCGTCAGTCAGTTACATAAATCGTCAACATCGCTTCACGAAGTAAAGTATAATCACTGAATGCACATAAAGAACTCAATAGACATAGTGATAAACTTCCTCCTTCTTAGAATTAAAAAAAAGAAATCTTTAAATCCATGTTTTTAATTATTATATTTCCAAATATTTATTACTGTTCCTTCCTTTTTTAATTAATTTAATTTAATTTTGGTTTTAAAAATTACATTTGTAAAACGAAATGCTTAAAATGAATTATAATAAAAGCTTCATCTACAAAATGTCATTTTAATTTTAATTGTTTTTTCTTTATGTGAGAAGAGTAGCGAACGAGTATGCAAACCCCCTATGTTAAGAAGTTACAGCCCAGAAACATCCACGTACAACCACAAACACGACTGAAATCTTATCTGAGCCCGAATATAGATACGTTGTTACTCCTGAGGACTAAGATGGTCGCCTCGCTTCAAAATGTAGGCGACCGCACCTCTCCAACCGAAACACAAGTAATGCTTTACGGCGGGTTATGAGGGCGTCAATTGTCATATTTCCAAATATTATTAACTTGCCTTCCTTCCGTAATTTCAGTTAATTTTACTAGCCTTTAATAATAATTATTAATTACAAACCGAAAACGGATTTTTTAAAACTAAATTAATAAAAGCTGCACCTACAAAATTTAATTTCAATTTCAATTGTAGACAAATATCAATAAAGTATAATTTTGGAAAAGGCGCCGAAAGAAAATCCAAAACACACATGCCTATGTAAATGTCATTGACAATAATATTTGTTCTTTTTTATTTATACTCTGAGTAATCGACGTCACACCCGCGCGACGGATTTTCCCATTTTCCACGCGTGTGCCGCTGTGACCGCAGATAAGTGTGACAATTTATACTTCGTAACCCACGGCTGGGATGTTTTTAAGCTCGTATTTATTACTGAGCTGTTGGTTCAGTGGTTAGGAAGCTACTATTAAGGGGAGGATAGTGGGTTCGATTCTTATAAAATGTGAACAATTTTTTATGCTTTGACTAAATGTTAAATTATGTAAGTATTTGTTTAATTATGTTTCAGTTCTCTAGTAATCATAGAGCAAACCTTGCTATAGGTAGTGTATGGTCGCGTGTATTGTCCAAAGATATTTATTATAAGTGAAGTAAGTAAAATAAAAAATATACCATAGATTCTATATGTTATGTTTTTTTATTTTACTTGTCACTTATTTAGCTTATTTTATGCCTCATAGACATATTAGATTGCAACGTCAACTTATATGTGTATTATTGTATGATTACGTAATTCTGTAAGGCATGGGCCTCGACGCCTGAAATAAATAAATACAATTTAAAAATATAATAAAAAAAATATGTTATACAAACATCAATTACGTAGAATATATGTACGTTAACTTACACATTTCCTTATATTAAAGTAATATATGTATATAAAGGATCATACAAGTAACATATTTGATATCCGCGTGATGCAGCAAACATCATACAGATCTGTCATGCATTGAGAATACAAGGATTATAGTCACAAGTCAGGCATATTTCAATAACGGTCTATTTTATTTGGTCCATTTATTTTAATATTTAACATCTGAAACATAAGAAATCTAGGATAAGTTTTAATCTAGGGATAAATGAAGAAACCTTAAAAATTGGTATTAAATTGTGTTGGCGGATGGCGGCGTGAGAAAATTCTATTTTTAATATCAACAATCTACTTGGATTTAAGGTCACAGGGCGTTGTTAGCAACCCACGCTTTCCAATTTTCCGCGCCTGTACCACCGCCTGTGACCGATAAGTGTGGAGGACAGACAATAGATTACGATACATTCTATTGAACAACGTTTTACGCCGCGAGCGTCAAGGAAACGCGTTTTTTACTAGATTTACGCCTATACGATGACAGATTTAGAATCCATCTTGTAGGCTAAACAGGCTGCGGATAAAAAGTAGGGTGAATTGTATTTTATCCGTTAGTATGTACGCTGTTGTGTTGAGTTATATTTAGTCTCAACACAAATGTATTAATCGTATTGCATATACATATATGTACTTTTCCTATTCTACATAGTGCATGCTTTGAAATATATACCATTGTACATTGTGGCGGATTGTTCCTAGGTAGCTTAAACAACAATTCAATAGTATAGAATTCCACGTAACGCCAGATACTATTAACTTTATGTACAATTACGTTTAAGACAAATATTTTACCCCATGTACATACATATATAAAGCATTAATACGTACTTCAACACTTTTTATTGTTTTACACCGGATTATGAGGCCCGCAGTAATTCCCCGTTCCAACTGTTTTGTCACTTGCAAAGTTACTAACACAAATAAATTAAATAACGGAAAGGAAAAAGTATATTAAGCTTAATATATGCTATCTACTAATTAGAGAGAAAAGAGTACCTGGAAATTACCATAATCTCGAAATGTTATAAAACAAAGTCCGCCGTCTGTCTATTCGCGAGAAACTCAAAAAGTACAGGACGGATTTTTCACAGTTTTCAACAACAATTAGAGTAATTCGTCAGCAAGGTGTGAGTCCTCAGGGAGATTTTGGAGTATAATAAGTTAAGTTTTTTTGTAAATTGGACGAGAAGTAAAATAATTAAATTCAATATAGTAATTCAGTCGTCGTTCCAAATAGATGTTTGTAATTGTTAGTTTTTGCAACTAGGTAATGACTGGATGCATGTATGAAAGAAAAATTACTTTAAGTAAATGTAAATGTAAATTCGCTAGTATTATGATTAGTTCATTGTCACCCAATAAATAAGTCACTTTACTTATGTTCACTGTTTGAAGATCAAAGATATTCTTCACTTAACATATGTCGGAGTATTAAATTACATAACAATACAATATAAGCCGGTCACCCAATTATTGCGTTGGTAATTCGATAGGAGTGGACTGGTAATGACATTAGTGGCAGACATTAGAGTAGACTGCGACAGCAACAGATTTCCAGACTAATTCTCTCTCTCAGTTAATAAATTTTCACAATTTTTATAATATGTTTTTATGATTGCATGTCGTTATGTTATTTTTAATTCAATAATCGTTATTTGTTTTATATAACTTTTCGACAGTAATTCTTGCATTTACTCGATAAGCTTCCTTTAAGATGTTATTAATGCACTTTGTACCTTTAATTGAGGTAACACTCACCATGATTATTATTGTATAGCGGCCTCCAATACAATGTAATAGTGTTTA
>DWON01011214.1:0-10318 GCA_018251015.1 Phocides pigmalion okeechobee
GAAAGCCTTAACACTAATTATAATAAAAGTCTAACCATAATGATCTAAAAAGCGTGCTCATAGTGCGTGGTGCCAAGAACGCTAGCCGCATTCCCGCGTTCGATAGCGATCGCAATTCATTGTTCATGATATGAACCGGCTGTCTTGTTATCAACTGCGTCAATCGGACGTGGAGCTAATTATTTTTTGAAAATATTTTGTATCTCTGACTCCAATAGACAGTACAGAAAAAATTTAAAAAATACCCAAATTTTAGATACATTTGCTTCGTGTAAAAATGGGATTTTTAATCAAAACTGTAATTTTTAAATTTCTAAATAGATCTCTTTCGTGGTAAAGATACAATATTTGTCTGCTACAATGACTACTTAATATTAAAACTAAAATTGTATTTCAATAATAGAGGAGTATTTGAAATATGAATATTTTCTGTACAATTTTAAATTAAATTTATTTTGTAATAGGTATAATTTATATGTTATACACTTACCTACGTTTTTTTAAATAATAAGTTTCGTATAAAATTATGACTTATTATGAATTGTCTAAGAGTTTGGCACAAAAAGAAATGCAGGCCATGTGATGTTAAATAAAGGTGGGAGAAGGGAGAAGTTCGACCGGGGAGATACCACCGCCGCCTTCAAAATCCGCTGTAAAGCATATATGTGTCTCGGTTGGGGAGGTAAGCATCTTAGTTCTCAGGAGTAGCAACGCATCTACATTCCAGCTCAGATAGGATTTCGTTCGTATTTGCAGATGTACGTGGATGTCTATGAGCTGCGACTACTTAACATCAGGTGGTTTGCATGCTCGTTTGCCTCTTCTCACATAAAAAAATTGTCTCTGCTACCTATGGACATCTACGTCTAACTTCAAGTAGAGCTTAAATCCTGCCTAACATCGTGTGTAAATTGCGAACTTCTAAGGACTAGATGGTCGTCTCACTTGTTAGTGTAATCGGTAACACGTCTCCAACCAAAATACAAGAACTGCTTTACGGCGTATTATGAGGGCAGCAATGGTACTTACCCGGTTGTATTGTAAAATGTAAAAAAAAAGTCTTTTTATGCGTATTTCTACTATGCAAATATAAAAAACATTACAAATTTGCCTTTGGGCCAACATGAACCAAACGAATCTGTCCAGTTGGTTTTTTATTTTTCAATTTTACGATCACGATTTCAATTTTAATATCACGATATCATCATTTAACATAAAGTTGTTAAAGCATAAATATAATATACATAAAGTTTTACAGAATTATAATTTTTATTCACACCACGCGTTGTTTTCTTGAAGTCCCATGAAGTGGCGCAAACGGTGTGGTGTTAACATAACACACAACGCAGACTAAGTAGCGGATATCAACTAGTTCAGCGCAAACATATGTTTATTCACCTACGGCGTTAAATTCAATATTTAATATTCGCGGCTTCGCAAGAAACTTTATATTTTACGTAACCCCGGGTAACCCTTTGACGTGTCGCGTTACGAAAAGAACTTTGTTAGCCGGTATTTTCGGGGTTCCGTAGCCAAATTCCTATTAAATGAACTTTATTATATTTTATCATATTTTTATTATGTACCGGCTACTCACGATTACTTTTTTTGATTGCCGACATTTTTAACCGAATCGAGTGGCATGGTTCATGATCACGGCTAATCTCCCCTCGTCGCCATAAGCCGTAGTCATAAGCCAAGAGCCGGGCGCATGAGCCAGCTTCTGTGTTTCTATCCTATCATCTGTGCTCCTTTTAATTAAATAAGTTAGTATGTATTTTAAGATATACGTTATTTTGTATAGTTTAATTATTTGTCTACGGAATCCTTTACTTTGCTAGGACCGATACGCATTTGCCAGCTTTTTTACTTAGTTCATTATGAAATTTTAAATAACAAAAGTACAACCTTCTTTTGAAACTCGGTTACAAAAGGTAATTGTTTTGTTTAATATTGTTTGGCTTCTTGGTTTATTAGCTAAGCTTGACTACTAGAGGTGGTGTATTCGATTCCCATTTATTTTAAATAGATTTTTTTATAAATTAGCCTAACGAAAAGGTCTGACGAAAAGCAGTCACCATCGCTCTTGTCGTCAAGGAAAACACTCTTTGCACCTTTTTGAAAAGCCCCACGTCATAGCGTTAATTAGCGTGAATATCTCAGGTGGAAGCTAGTTCCACATTTTGCACATACGTGGAAGAAATGAACGCGCATTCAAACTGTGGAGAACTGCTACGAATCTAGTTGACGCGGATGAAACCTCAGCATTAGACACTGGTGCAATGAAGAAAGGTTGATGTAAACACCAAGTTAAATAGTTCACCAGTGCCCTCAACATTAGAAAGCCAATAAAAAGCGCAGAACTCGCAGCTATTGTTTTGTGTCAAAGTGCTTGTCCTCGTTCTGAGTATTATATATTCTATGTCAGAAATCATAATTATGTGTATGTTTATCAATTGTTTGGTCTGTGTACATTAGTATAGCTTTGCTTAGTTTGGGATACGACCGCCGAGTGTAAGGTATCCTAAGATATTTATTTACGAGCTTCCAATATTCCAAAAATATCACCAACCTTTTTGTCTCCTACGCACTGATTTACATTAAATATTTACTTAGACGTTACTTCGACGATTGTTCATTTTAGTATTGTTTTCGTTATAATGAAATATTTCTTCGTTTCTAATCATATTTTTTGATATGAAACCTGTTTTTATGTTGAACTTAATTGTATGGTAGTTCTGTGAGCTATATTTAACTCAATGACATGGTAACGGTGTTAGTTGATCCATAAACGGTCGATTCTCATATAATAACTCGTGTAATTTTGCATAAGTTGGCTCACAGTCGCCCTATGTCTATAAGGTATCCGAAAAATGTATTCTAGTTTGAAAATAATGTTTCAAATTTTAATAAATTCTACACGGTCACAAACAAATAAAGTATTTTTATATTGAAATCAATTACATGATAACATTGTTAGCTGATCCATTAACGGTCGAGTTACACAAAATACCACGGTGTAATTTTCCATTAAATTGGCCCACAGCGGCCTCATACCCATCAAGAGTCCGAAAAAAGCCCTCTGGTTTGGAAATGACGTTCTAAATTTCAATAAAAACTTCGGGGTCTCAACCTCACTTGTCAGTTACGGCGACGACGGTCAAATCCCTATATTTTTTCGGCCCGACCCTGAGTCGTCTGGCTGGATACCCGTCTTATTCGATTTCTACACGTTCCCATTACTGTAATGAGCCGAATTCTCTTGATTTGGATTCAAACGTATCGCTCAGTGTATTCGATTACGGGAATCGTGAGATGTTAACTTTGTTGTATCATACAACTGTTTTTCTTTTTCGTTTTTTGAAGTTGTATTTCTTGTAGGGCTGTGAAAGCAATTTTTTTGCTGACAACGGATATTAAGCGAGATTATAGGTTATTGGTCGTATCAAGAAGCTTTTAAAAACAATACAAGCATTTTTTTCTTTAATTTCTCAAACAGAAACTATTGTCTTTTCTAATGATGGATGTAAATTCATTGCTACTTCTAAAGACTTAGTAGCCTCACTTCTGTATACTAAGCAACCGTGTGTGTTTAAACAAAAGATGCAAATATATTAACGGCGGATCATAAGGGTAGGTAACGACGGTAACTCCCCAGTTCTAATCCCTTTAAAATTTAAAAAAGAAATATGACAGACGCATTCAAAACTTATCAAAAATAAGTCGATATTTCTTTAATGTATTGTATTAGACAGGACTCATATTTATTGAAGTAAAAATATATTTTTATGTGAAGAATCAGAATCCATAAAATTTCATTAAAAACAGCGCTTTTTAACGATCTAAATATAGGGAGGAACCATTCGGGTAAAAAACAAGCAATAAAAATCTGTCAAACCGTTTAACAAGATAAAAATTTCGAACAAACGCACACCGGAATTTTATAATTTAGGATGAAGATCGCTTAAGATAAAGTACACAGGATTAATACCAACATCATTAAACAGTTATATACATACCATTCCACCGCTATGTTCGCCAAATCGTTAATATACAGTGAAGGTATTGAATCGCACGTCAATTATAAGAAAATGCGGGCGGATCATTGAATTATCTGCACCGGGTTCTGTTCATTCTCATAATGGCGCTATGGGGCTGTCCTATTTATATTTTCTGTTGCAAAGAGCGCAATCTTATTAAACTCAGCTCCCACTTTATGTAAATACTTTGGAGAGAGCATTGCTGATTACGTTCCGGGACCTTCAAACGAAATAGGGCCAGCCGTGGGGCACTGTGCTGAAGTTTTTACGACGACATCGTCTACTAGGAGACGTATGGACGATCGAGGCGGTAAATGGAATAAGACAGGTATTTTCTCATTACCGGTCCCCATTTTTTCAGCCGGTAGAATAATTTCCAAATTGATTTGTACAAAGATACGGAACTTTTAGTCCGTTTGGAGTTAATATCGCCTCGCTTAGTATGATGGCAAACGGCGTAATGTTTTATTAGGACATCGTACACACTCTCCGCCACCGGTCTTCTTTATTATTTGCCTCGTATTAACATGTCCTATACATTTATAATTATGAAAATGATAAAAATATCTAAAATATTTTTACAGTAATACCTCGAATTACGCTACACCTATTTACGCGAATCCGGAGATACGCGATTTTTAAATGTAGTCGTTTTTTTATGTATATGTTTTTTTGTTAAGTTTCGTCGCAGGGTAAAACAATGAACAATTAGTCTTTAGACCCAGTTCAATCACAAAATCAAACGGAGGTTGAAAACTTGACTTATGAATAAAAATAAAAAAGACTAACAAAGAGCGCATATTTTCTATAATACAGGGAATAAAAACTGTGTTTCCAATTTTGTATTTTTTAATTTATTAAAAAATAATTTCTATTTTTTTTATTTTAGCCATAATTTTAAATCATTTTAATCGTACCCCGACTTACGCGAATTCGGCTTATGCGGTTATCTATCGGTCCCACCTATCGCGTTAGCTCGGAGTATTACTGTATTTTATTTACGGAACTGTTTTTGTACCCAATTTCGATAGTTCACGATATGATCCAATGCGAAATATTTTTTTTTATCGAAAATGACTCTCGAGAATTTATACGCTTCGCCTGCAAAGGTACCACCACTATTTTCATTTCTAACGTGGTTTTATTCTTGCCTTTTGGTTAAAGTTGTTCACGACTTACATATTAGCATTATTCATTGAAGGCAGGAAACAATTACGATCAAATGGCCTGATTCCTACCTTTATTTCATAAAGAGATGACCTACAATGAGGGGCAATTGTAATTAATGGTAATTATTATGTGGAAATATACTTCCTGCCAGATAGTCGATCTGTCGTTAATTAGCAGAAAATGGGCGATACGTTTCACAGTCTACACATCAACATTGTCGACATACTGACGTGGTTGACTGCCTCTTGTGCCCGGCTACGAAAGGACGTTCGCGCATCCAGCAGAAGATATTCGTCAGGCCGATATCCGGTGTATGTTACATTTGTTACAAGCCTGTGTCTCAAAGGAAGAAAAATACAGCATTTTCTACTTCCCCCTTTCGCTTGTACACCAGTTCCATAGACATAACAGTTTAGTTGCAAGATACCAGATTCTCATGACCGTCCAAGGTTCGAATTTCTGACACATTACAGATTTTTAAAGTTATGTTGCTATTATAACTGATCAATAGTTCGAGAGTTAGAGTAGTTAGAGAGAGTAGTTCGTTAGAGAAGAAGCGAAAAGTGTCGAAACTTCATTCCTGACAGGTCTTGTTAAAGTTCCCAAAAAAGAGAAGACTGTTCTGAAGTTAAAATCTACTTCTCCAGCCTACACATTCTTGAGAATAGTGATTCTGTCACGTCCAGCAGGGTATCCGGTATTGCTGAAGTAATTCTAGGTTTTGGGGGAATTCCATCCAATAGAAAATCCTCTTTACTCTCCTTTCTTTTTGGAGAACACCAGGACCTCGGAACGAACAACACTGGTGTTCTCTAAAACTCGGGCCCCTTCAGCCCCATTCGGGAATAGCTTCCCTGGGTTTGGTCTACTGGAGTCCATATCAGTGTGAGACCATTAAAACCGAAGTTATCTTAGAATCACTATGTACAAACGGCTCGATCTACCCTACCAGTCCCAATCCCGACGACCCCTATTAGTCGCCTCTTACAACAGCCAGGATATACCGTAGCACTATTCTGGACCCGAGCTAAGGAGATACCAAAGCGCAATTCTAGTCCAGAACTACAGAGACAAGCCACTTTTACCTCAACGTGCAAAATTTAACAGTCCAGAGTAATAATCCGCGATTAATAAATGCTTCACGAGCAGATTTGAAACGCCAATTAAGTGCTGCATTTAGTCGATAATTGCACTAAGGGTGGGTGTTCCTACTTCGGTTCCCGCATTGATTTGTCATTGAATTCAAATTAATCTCCCCTACTTATAGATTCTAAGCACCGGTCTTTTGCACTTGGGAATGTTATTTAGTTGTTTACTAATTTAAAAGTTATATGTGTATTGGTAGTGACAGCTTAGTGGTTAAGACTCCAGCTTTTATGCGGCGTCTATGGTTCGAATTCCAGGTATGTATCTCTATTTTTTTTTGCGTTTATGTAAATAGCGAACTACTTCGACTCTAAATTGGTCCATTAACGAAATCTCGATACAAATCTTTGAAATTGTCGGCCATTACATCCCATAATCTACTAATACGAGATACGAACCAATGCTATAGTCAAAGCAGAGATCAAACGTGGGACAAATTGTTTGATATTTTGGCACGGACCCCACAGGCCAAAGGTTTCAAAGCCAAGCGTAAAAAAACACGTAATAATTGCTAACTTTAACGTACTCGTATTTGAACCGAACGAAATACGAATTATTATTATATGTAGGCACCAATCCGGAAAGTGGCACAAATACGAGAATCAAAGATAATGTATTGAGGTGATAACGGTCCATTTAACTGTGATAGCATTTCCGTCCACATCGGCTAGTAATTAATAGTGTTCGTGTTACGTGGTTCTGTCGACAGATACG
Source organism: Phocides pigmalion okeechobee (assembly GCA_018251015.1). Taxonomy (NCBI): domain Eukaryota; kingdom Metazoa; phylum Arthropoda; class Insecta; order Lepidoptera; family Hesperiidae; genus Phocides; species Phocides pigmalion. Next base: position 7,071 of record DWON01011214.1, read on the forward strand.
AAATTATGCGATCCACGGAATTATGTAATTCGGGCCACAATGTCACCTGTTTTTTGGTGTTTAATTAGAAACTATAGTTCAGTCATTTAATGTCAATGTTAAGAAGACGTGTGTTAATGCATCAGGGTATATATATGTCTGAGTACAGGCAGACTTTTTAAAGGCTAAAACAACAATCATATCTTGTTGATATACAATAAGTCCGGTCACATTTTTTATGTCAGAAAAGTACCGAATGTAGTTCTTTTAGTGGTAATGGCCTATGCAGCCCATGGACACCTACTTTCAACCTCAAACAAGACTAAAGTTTTGCTTCACGTCGCTTATGGACTCATTGCTACTCTTGAACACCAACATAGCCTCGTTTTTAGGTAACCGCAACCGCGACTCTAATCTAACCACGATAACTACTTTAAGGCGGATTATGAGTGCGATGGTACTACCATCCTGATTGAACTATAGCTCTACCACTTGTCAAACTTTACTACCTTCGTACTTGCTGGGAATATATGGAACGTTGCTATTGTCCTCACTAGCAGATATATATTCACTTACAATGAAAAATATTAAAAGAAACCTTAATAAATTTATTGTCCTTTGTTCAAATATTTATAACATTATACATAGTCATTATGTTATGTAACGAGTATGTACCCGTTATGTAACATAACGGGTAAGTGCCCGTTATATAACATAATGTATAAATTCCGCGATGATATTACTTTAAAATCGTATATATAAAGTCAATGAAATGGTATTAGTCTGATGAAATTATGTTAGTATGATATTAGCCTTGGCGTTAGTCATTTAGCCTAAAATTATTCCAGTAACAGCAATTTGAAAATCAGATATTAACTGTCGAACCGACACGAACTTTGATTATCGTCTGTCACAATTTCTAGAACGTGCGATTGCGAATGTTCCGGCTCGATAAGTCAAATTCTGCATCGTATGGACGTTGGGAGGGTTTATCAACTGGCTCCGTCCGCCGGGTGCACACGCCTGTAATATGAATCGTAGTGTGATATATGTAAATATAGCAAGATGTTATATGGCTGTTATTTTTATTTAAAAGAAACCTGTGAGTAACATGGAATTCAATATAATTAAAAATCTTAAATGTACGTTAAATTCAGTTTAGTAACTTAATAAGTTTAGTTATTCTTTATTTATATTGTTTTTGTGTGTTCATTTGATTGTTATTTGTATTAAGCGCACTACCAAATTTTTTTGTCTTACAGTTAATTAGAAAGTCAAGTTGATTTTAAGGAATTAGAACTTTTAAAAATTGGAAGGTTTTATAATTTGTTAATTTATGAAAAACTAAATATTTACTCTACATTAGTAGAATTATATTGGTAGAAATGGTATTAGTAGAAATTGTATTAGTAAAATTAATACAAGTGGGTTTGGATTAGTATTTACTAAAGTAAAAATACATAAAAAGCACATATAAAGATAGGCAAGAACATAAATAGTTTATAGATTTTTCTTTCAAATTTTAACCAACTTTGATTCGCGTGTTGTTTTGGAGATTAAACGACGCAATAAAATTTTATCTCAAAAATATCTAAAACTGATCCTACATTTACTAATATTAGCATTTCATTTTTTTAACAAGTATACTGTGTATTACAAATGAAATAATATAATCTCTATCGTCCATCACAATCTGTAATGTTACCTAAATGTAGTTACAGTTCAGGATACCGGCCATTGACATTTTGGTATAACTAAGAACTAAATCTGAACTTATGTTTCGAAGTTCCAAAGTTTCGAAGCAGAACAAGCGTTTTACATAACCAATTTTAAAGATGAGATATAGTTCGATCGCGGAGGTACCACCTCAGCCCTCATAATCCGCCGTAAAACATTATTTGTGTTTCGATTGAAGAAGTGCGGTTGCCGGCTACACTTTGAAGCGAGGCGACCATCTTAGTCCTCAGGAGTAGCAACGTAACTACGTTCGAGCTCAGATAGGATTTCAGTCATGTTTGTGATTGTACGTGTCTTTGTGCAGCGACTACTTACCATCAGGTGGTTTAAACGCTCGTTTCCTACTTTACCCACATAAAAAAATATCAGAACTAAGTCTAAACGTCGTATAATTTATGTTCCAAAGTTTCGTAACAGAACAGGCGTTTTACATAACCAATCCAATAACGCCAGGTATCGGGGAAAAATATCAGCCTTATAAATATCAACAAAACGTAACGTAAACCAGGAAATCTTTGCGAACCATCGTTACGTTGCAGCAATTTCACGAACCCAATTTATGAGGGCACTAATGACACAAAGCTGGGCTAAAACACAGCGTTAATATGTAACAATTTGTTTCTCTTGCCAGATAAAGCCGGATTAGACGGTCGACACGATTCCGTCTTCACCGACTTATCAATAATGACCGTGTAAATAAGACACATTTATTATATTAGACTAGCTTTTACCCGGTTTTGTATGCACATTTTTATATTAGACTAGCTTTTACCCGGTTTTGTATGCACATTTTTTATTAGACTAACTTTTACCCGGCTTTTTATGCACATTTTTATATTAGACTAGCTTTTACCCGGCTTTGTATTCACATTTTTTATTAGACTAGCTTTTACCCGGCTTTGTACGTACATTTTTATATAAGACTAGCTTTTATCCGGCCGGCCGGATCTAGATGGTCTTGTATGAAATATCTCAAGATTTTATCATTGATAATTTTATTAATTATCCGTTTACGATATAATTAAAGAGCTGAAAATAATTGAATGAAACATTTACAAATACCATCTGGTTAGGGCCTTATTTACCCATCCGTGGTAGGAACGGTATCAAAGGTAATTGTTAGGTTCAATTGACGCGACAATACATTGGACACCAATGACGTAATTACAGGTGTAGAATTTAAACTTGATTAACGATTGATTAGAAGGTTTGTTGACATTGTTTGATTGTTTTTGCACAAGTATCTATTTGAAAGGAGTATATTTATACTGGTACAATTATACAAAAACTTACTATATGCAAAGCGACTGTCATCATATCAACGTACTTAAGCAATACTTTAAAAAGTACTTTAAAAGGTCGTAGAGCCGTTAGAGCTCGCCTGAGGTAGCACCACCCCACCCTCATAACACACCGTAAAGCAACATGTTCCTGATGTATTGTGTTTCGGTTTGGGAGGTGCGGTTGCCAGTTACACATTATTGGAGGCGATCATTTTAGTCCTCAAGCATAGGTATGCATCCGCGTCCATC
>DWON01011215.1:0-10318 GCA_018251015.1 Phocides pigmalion okeechobee
AGTCGAATGTATTAGGTTGCTATGGATTACAAGGCATAAGGAAAGTATTGATAGCTTTAACTTATATTATATGTATTAATATACAATTTAATTAAAAAATCACAAGTAACAATGGTTCGCAAGGAGAGGTACCACCGCCTTTATGTTCCACCCAAACTATTTTTGCGTTACGGTTGGAGAACTAAATTAACAATTCGCAAGGTTGGAGAACAAAAGATCACCCGGACAGATACCACGACCGCCCTCAAAATCTACCGAAAAACATTTCTTGCTTTCTTCAGTTGGAGAAGCTAATTAAGAATGCATAAGGCTCATAACAACAGATCGGAAGGGGAAGTACCACCATCGCCCTCATAATCTGCAGTAAAATAGCTCTTGTTTTTCAATTGCAAAGGCGGCTATAGTTACAAACGAAATGACCAACTCAGTTCTCAGGGGTCGCAACGCATCTTTGAACGACATCAATCAGTACTTTAGCTCTGTAACACTTTCTTAAATTAAACAGACTCCGAATACCTTCTACGACAGACCGGTATAGTTTCGCTATATGTGACCTCAACAACGAATAAGCCCACTATATAATAAAATACAATCACCTGTTTGCTATGAAAGAAACAGCCTCACTTTTGTACGCGTTTACGCGTTAATATTCAGAACACACAAGGCTTTTCAATAAAAACATCCCGGGGGGAGCTAAACAAAATCAAAATCAACAAAATAGGAAAATCACTCAGATCAATGGGGAGCCACGAATATTTTGACACAAGCAACTCGAGTGTTCCAAACATTGAAACTTCTAGTATGCATAACAGATATAAAGAAATCTACTTTCATCGGGTCGTCATGAAAAAATGGGGTCAACGAAGTCCAAACTTGGCATCAGTCTACGCGCAAAAGTTTCAGGCTTCACGTTACCGATCGAAAAAGTTTCCGCCCTCAACTTTTTTGTTCGAAACTCTGTAGACGGCTCGGAAATTCTTCTCATTACTCGTCCAGTTCTAAACTTTCACTCGTGTTGATTATTTTTTCAGTAGCATCCACAATGCATTGATTCTGGAATTTCTGCGTTTAATAATGAGTGGCGATCATTTGCGCTTACGTGTTGTTCAAGTTTTGAGCGGATCTTAAAAGTGAGTATTGGTTCAACACTTTGATTGCGGCGCTCATATCGGGTCAGCGTTGCTGGAGCTGAAGCTTATTTCTTTTGACTGAAGAGGCGCCGACAATTCACTGCAATATTGTATTATTAGCATCTGTGTATCATCTACAAATACACAGAGGTAACGCCACCCCCAGTCTTGTAGCGGCGACGTAAAAACAGTACTTTTGTTCGCCCGCAATCCATACAGATTTGTACGTACAACATCGGTGTGTCCAATCCGCAATCGCGTTGCGCTACGCAATACACCGCAGGGAAAGTATTCATTGGATTTAATTGTAATAACATTAATATATTTTATACTATAACAGTAACAAGTTCATAAAGTTCATAAATAAGTTCATAAAGGTGGTAGAGAGAGGGAACGCATCCGCATTCATCCTTAAATAGAACTTCTGTTCTATTTGAGATTCGACGTGGTTGTCCATGGGCTGCAATGACCACTTAACATCAGGTGGCCTGCATGCCCGTTTCTTACTCTTTTATAATAAAAAAAACAAACGAGCATCTAAGTTCAATTCACTTGCAAATCAATCAGGATTGAAGTCCTGTTTTAGGTCGTACGTAAATGGAGTTACGTATGTCGGTCGTACGTAATGGAGTCGGAAACACTTGCAAGCGAGGCGATCATTTCAGTCCTCTCGAGTAGCAACGCATCAGGTAGGACTTAAGTGCTGTTTGGGGTTGTATTTGAATGTCTATGGCAGCGGCTACTTAATAACAGATGGCCTGCTTGTTCGTTTACTAATCTTTCTCAACAAGGCAACAAACTTCATACAATATTTTAACCCCTGTTTTAGCTCCGTATAGGGCTTTACCAAAATTCCTTTCTTAATCCATTCATTCATCCGCAGTGTCAGGATTCTTGGCTCAGCTATTCCAGCTTTGCCTTGATCTTTGTATCTGTCAGTTCTTCTTCTTATGCGTTACACTCTTGACAGAGCGGTCATGGTCAGCATGTTGGCCTTGTGGCACGCTTCATAATGCCTCGCCAATCGACTCTGGCCGCCGCCTTTCTGGTGCACTCATGTAGTAGACCGTCTATTGCAGTCTTAATCTGATCCGTCCGCATAGGTCTTCGTGGTCTTATGCCCTCAATCTATCAGATACTCTACTCTTTTATATATAAGTATAGATTAAAAACATTTCACCTCAAACGGACCCTGAGCCTGCAAACCGGTAATTTAACGAATGAATGTAAATAACCGTTTTTGGGTGAATAATTTCCAAATGTCTCAAAAACGGTGTTTGTTTATTTAACAGAGGGACACCCAATTGGCCTGCTCGGCCGAGTATACCGCGGGATCGATTCCAATCTAATTTGACGCGACGTAATTCGTTCGCCCCGCGGTGGGCGCCATTCCGACGTAATTTTAAATGAGCCACCGTATAAAGCTTGAGCCACGGCTTAAATATATTGCTCGGAATGCAGTTTGTTTCGATCAATCTGTAATTTTCTTTTTATTCGTTCAATTTGTAATCTCTTCTATTTTTACGCGAATACGGTAAGCCGAAAATGATTTATGATTGTAACAGTTCACACTTATACTCAGGTAAAAATGACTGTTTTATTTTATTTAAGAAAATTTAAGTGGTAAACAATCATGCAGTCTACTAACAAGTAATGATAACTGGTCATCTGTAGCCAATCTCACAAAGAACAAAAATCTCACCTGAAGTCGATCTCACAAGTATACTTGTGAGATTGACTTCGACTTTTCGAGTTTCGACTTTTATTACTTCTCATGACTAAATGTTCGCCTCATTTGTAAGTGAACCGGTAATAACCCAGGATTTTAAAGTGATATCATGGATAGTCACGACTAGCGATTTTTGGTTGCCGTTATGTCGAACCAGTATCATAATATCTAAACTATTAATCACACCCTTTGACTAAAACACAAGAATTGCTTCACGCTAGAAATTGATGCAACTGTGGTACACCATTCAACACCATCACTGACGATAACCATAGTTATTCACCAGAAACTTACCTATATATGTTGAGACAACCCCCTTTTATATAGCAAACGGTTATATTTTATGCATTTCTACTTTATAATAACAGTTTTCTTGAAGTATATATTTATTTGTCTAATTATAATCTAAAGGGAGTCCGTGCCTAGCCGTATTCCCGCGTAGCATAGCGATCGTAATTTATTTACGATAATAATAGCTATACACATTTAAGTTACCTGTATATATTGAGACAATACCATTATTTGCCAAAATGTTATATTTTTCTATTTCTACTTAACAATAATATCTTTCGTAAGCGGAAAAATGTCGTAAAAGACGTCTTTGTACTAATATTATAACACAGATACTTGACTTTTATTGTCATGAGCTTAAGAGCGAAAATTGAGTGAACGTTTTCGTGGAATGTAATAACTGTAGTGGTTTTTGGTAGTTATTCTCTTTTTATATAACTTTGTATTATAACTTGTAATACTAAATATAATATGTTCCGTAATTGATTTTCGGAAGATTACATTAAGAATTACGCGCTATAGAGATACGAGGTTGATGTTCTATGTTGGTAAGCGGTTTGTTGTATGTGATATATGTATATGATATAAGCGGGTTAGACTTGCTACCAGCGCGGCGACGCGTCGCCAGTGATAATGGATTTCTTATTCGTGCACACTTATAAGCACATAGCATATCTAACATGAGGTGTAAAAGGCTGGGACTTTTATCATTAAACTAACACTGCTTGAAGCATTATTTAAATCAAATTTTAAAAGCTAGAAACTATATGATTTTGAACTAATATCATCTCGAAATTTATAAATTTTACTATATGAAGTACTCATGATACTTTATATATAAGGTACTCGTGATTAACATTTTTATAGCCAATATTTCAAAGCTCCTGGTCACGACTAAGCGCCTGGTTCAAAATATCGGCATTGTAAAATAAAATATAATAAGATTTTTTTTTATGTGCGAAGAGTAGCAAACAAGCATGCAAACCACCTGATAGTAAGTAGTCACAGTCCATAGATATCCACATACAACCACAATAATTATTAAAATTTTAACGTGATTTCAAATTTTCAAGTGATAAATTGATAAATTATTTTCAAATAATAATTTATCAATTCATTGAAGTGAAGTGAATTCAGATCATTATTTCAGAGAGATAATGATATCGGACAAAATCAGACTTCAGACCCGAATGGCTGAATAATGAAAGATCCAATTTGTCATTTGCCTTTATCAGGGTCTAACTATGTCGTTAAGATTAGGGTGCTCGCGTAATGGACTGTTGGTTGGACTTTACGTTTAAATAAACCTTGAATTAAAACTTCTATAGGTTTATTTCTAACACAAAGGACATGTTATATCGTTCAATTCGGAGACGCGAGAGAGGAATGCTTCTAGCGATAGAAAAAAAACGTTTTTTTTTTATGAACAAAGCCTTTTTTCTTACCTAAAAATCGCACTGAAATCGATGGAGCCATTTATGAGATTAGCGCACACAAACGCACAGACAAACAAACAGAGAAACATTCTAACAACTATATATTGGGTTCTGTTGCGTTATTAAGGCCCCTAATAGTTTTGCTATATAAGTAGCGATCTGTTACAACTCTATTATTCGTATACATTGATAGTTAATAGTCATTTTATGTCATTTTCCTTGCAATAATTAATTAATGTAACGTAATTACGTATTCTTGATAAGATTTTTAATTAAAACCTCAATCTATTGAAGGTTGTGGCCGCAAACTTGAACAGCATCGAGCGGTCCTTTGATCAGTAAAAGAATTAAATTTGTCAGCCTTTTTAAGTTTTCATCTACATTCAGGTTTTTTGTTAGAAAAGCAGCAAACGAGCGTGTCGGTCATCTGATATAGATCTCAGCAGCTAATTAACATTCCCGTCCATCTTCAAATTAGACTAAAGTCCTGTCTGATATTGTGCATAGTTGCGTTGCTACTCCTGATGACTGAGGTCGCCTCGCTTATGAGTGTAGCTGGCAACCGCATCTCTCCAACCGGAACGCAAGAACTGCCTTACTACAATAATGAGGGTGTAGTACTTTCCAGGTCAAACTATATTTCTACCATTATTCTACTAATATTATAAATGCCAAAGTGTGTTTGTTATAATCTTACGCTATCACGTCTAAACGACGAAACCAATTTTGCTGCATTTTAACAAAACACAGTATACACTTTGAAAAAGGACATAAGCTACCTTTCGTTGTGAAATAAGACTTGCAAAGGTTGATACAGGGGTTGTAATTTACAATTGAAGTCCACCTTGCCTCATATCAGTATTTTATCCTAGATTATTCATCCTCATAACTTAATCTCATATCATTAACATAACCTCATACCACGATACTATAGTTATAATGCAAAATAGGCGTGTACGTGGCTATATAAATCCCTATTAAGATTAAACGCATGTAATAATGTACGCCCTTTGCGTCTCCATAAAAAACGCACGCTCATAAAACAAAGATGGCGGAGAAAATTTCATTTGCACGTAAATCTGGCTCGCGCTGGATATGTGAGGTGTCGTTACGGACGAGCGTCGACTCATTTTTCGGACGAACGTACATTCTTTTTTTGAAATCTGGCTGTTTGGGACGAACGCTCGTTTTTTCCCAATGTCTACATTTTGGTACGTTGTTAAAGTTTAATATTTTCTACTTAGCAAGCGTAAGCGTTAACAAGTAACGTTATTTGATTCTCGCAGAAAATGGTTGATATTTTTTTAGTGTGTGATGAGAAAATTATAATGATCCCATAGGATCATGACCTATAAGAATGGAAAATGGAAAATTGGCATTAGTTTTTTATTATTTCGAAAGAGTAAGAAACAGGCTGATGTTAAGTGGTCACTGCAGCCCATGGACAACTACGTCCAATCTCAAATAGAACAGAAGTTCTATTTAAGGATGGACGTGAATGCGTTCCTAATCTTGAGATTTTGAACTAAGATGGTCGCGTCCAATAAAGTGTATCCGGCAACCACACCTCCCCAACTGAAACACAATACATGAAGAAAATGTTGCTTTACGACGGGTTATAAGGGTGGCGGTGGTACCTCCCCGGGCGAGCTCTAACGGTTCTACCACCATTAGTATTAGACTTAAGTTTAAATTTACCTGTGAATATATGGACGTCCATTGTGTATGAGTTCCAAAAAACATTTCAAACTATTAGTCTCACGTTTTACTATGTACCGGGTACTCACAAATATTGGTAACTGTTGTTGTTCTTATTAAGGTACTTTGAATTTTGTTGGTGGTTTCCCGTGACCACGAGTCATGCAACTGGTTCGAAATATTGGCAATCAAAATTATAAAAATCGTAAAATATATACATTCCGCGATAATATTAGTTTAAAATCATAAATTAGTCTCACGTTCAATAACGTCACTGGTGACTAAACTAGTTTATGTGTAGTGTAAACTGCAATAGCTTTCACGCAGAAATATGACCATCATCTCCTTGTAGATTGTTTAGATTAATCTTTATTAATTAATTTTAAGATATTCCATATATTTTGACAGGTGGTAGAACTATAGTATACGACCAGAGTACTGCCACAGCCGCCTTCTACCACGATGAAGCGACTCTTATGTTTAGATTAGAGAATTGTGATGGTCGACTATACTTACAAGCGAAGCAATCATTTCAGTCCTCGACGTAACAACGCATCTACATACGACATCAGACATTACTCGAATTTAAACTACGTGAAACCTAAAAGGGTAAAGAAGTACTTTGAATAAAAATAGTTCGATTTTGATTTTGATAGTCTATGAAAAACATTTCCACAATCAAATTCTGAGAGAACGCCGTGTATTTAAACCTACCCATATATTTAAGTACAAACTACGTGCAGCCTGAACACGGAACCTTGTTACGGTGTAATAAACACGACATTGCGAACTTCCGTCGCCATAAATAGCACGAAATTGAGGAGCGTCACACGAGTGACGTGCAATCGCTGCGTTTTTGTCTTCAATTTTTGAGATACACAACGAATTTTCGATGCAATGCAGCTGCGAGCTTTCGATGGGAATTCTATCCTATAAAAGACATCCCTGATCAATTGAGATCACCTCTTCTACATGCTCATGTGCGACTGTTATTACCTATATTACGAAATAAATTAATCACGTCTACTGCCTATTAAAATTATAATATACGTATGTACATATATGCGTGAAATTGAGTAAGAATGTATAGATATTTCTTAGTTTTTTATATTAAAACTACTAACCGGATTTTAATAAAACTATGTTATAATATTCCTTGTTAATAAAATTATTATTATTATTATATTTAAATAGTAAAGAAATTCTTAAAGGTTGAAGAGAAAACTTTTATAAAACTGTAATGTAAATGTCGACTATTTTCCAATACATTTTACATCATCATCTGGTGAAGAAATTATTTTCAGACACTTCTGTTTCTGGTTATTTTTCTTTTCTTAAACTACTTTTAATAATTGTACTAATTAAATAAACATTTATTGAGCAAAGTAATGAGCATACATTTTAACCGAGTCTAAAACGCCTGATACTGCATCAGGTATTTTGGTGTTAGGTTTTAGACGCTTGCTGTATGAAAGAACAGTTACACTGAAACTAAAATAATTACAGTGAGGCATGTTGCGTGTCTTCGCGGGCGAGCGCTAACAAGTTAATTTGCGCCGCGACTGAGCAAACGTCGTCGGGGCATGTTCGTCAACCGAGTCGATTTGTTATGAGACGTGCGGTTACAGAACAGGCTGGAACGAGTTTGTGTTCACTCAAATATAAAGGAAATAATACATAGCGTGTGTTTCACGGGAAATGATTCTTATGTTAGAAGAGTAGCAAAAGATTGTGTAGACCTGACTGATGTTATATAATCGCTGCAGCCCATGGGTTCTTAGGTCTGACTTCAAAAAATACTAAAGTCTTGCCTGGCGTCGTGCGTAGATCATTATAACTATCATCGGGGTTTTCAATCCGTTTGGGTGCCTGAACTGAAACAACACAAATTTCAGTTTAATCTGACACTTGAATGGTTAAATTCAAGATTTAATTACAGACACCGCGACAGGAAAAAGTAAACAAAAGCTTGTAGAAATAAATAAAAAGGATGAAAACGCAAGTAAACACCGGTGGAAGTACCAACCGCAGTAATTACGCGATTGAAAAATAAACATTTCAGAGTAACAACTGCGAGCTGCAACCCGCCTAATACAGCGCGAGCCACCTCGAGTGCAAGGCACACAGAGGGCGCTTTGATTAGAAAAATGAGGAAATTCTATGCTCGCAACCACAGAAATCTGAATAAGGTGGGAGAAATATGTTCGACCGGGGCACCACCCCCGCCCTCATAATCCACCGTAAAGCATTACTTGTGTTTCGGTTGGAGAGGTGCGGTTGCCGGCTACACTTTGCGAATCAACCATCTTAGTCCTCAGGAGTAGCAATGTATCTACGGTCGAGTTCAGATAGGACTTCGTATTTTGTGGTTGTACGCAGCCCATAGACATCCACATGTCTATGGGCTGCGACTACTTAACATCAGGTGGTTTGCTTGGTCATTTGTTACTCTTATTACATAAAAAAGGTATAAAAGAACTATTTACTCCTTTTTGCTACCGTGTAAGGTGGTTGTAGAGAGAAGGTGTGCAAGGATTTTCAGCTCGTAGAACCTATACGATTGGATCGGGGAGGTACCAACGCAACACCGGTATCTAGCAAGAAGCTTTAAAAACGTAAATAAATTAAACAATTAGTTCCAAGTTTAAACAGCGCCGCCGGCGACAAGAGAGCTGAGTCATATCTCGCGCAGAGTATTGAGATTGCTATTCAACTTGTTCTTTATAGAATTGATTCCAGATGTCCGGGAGCAGTAACCTTACCATCATGTTGACTGTATTTTCAATTATCATAGCTTGCACGCTCGTTTGCTACTTTACAATAACAAAAACAAAATGGTTGACATTAGAAAATATAACGAATATATTCAATAAAGGAATATTTGAAATATAAAATATACCTTTTTAGCAATTTAAGTTGAAAGAGCATCGAAAGTGGTACTCAAAGTTGAGATCAAAGCAACGTCATAAGAAATGGGAGGAATTACTAAAGATGTCTGGACGCTTTGAGAGTCGTTTGATAACTTTTCGATTTCAACAGTTCGATAGCAATTTCATAAAGTTGTTAAAGTAATGGCGACACTTAGGATAAATCGAATCTACGATGAAAATATATGGAATTAAATTTGTAAATGAAATTGGTAGTTGCTATCTTAGTTCGATTTATTTATATATTTAATAATAAAGCCTATATCCTTAATGATAATGCTGATATCCTTAATAACAATGATTATGTCTTTAATAACAATGATTATTTCCATAATAATAATGCTAATAACGCTTTCTACAATCATAGCCTAACACTAGGATTTCTTCACGGTACGTCGATAGTTATCATAATCACACAGAGACAAATACAAAAATACCCAGACCCAGAACAAAGATGTTAATTCAGCATTCAAATATCTATTAATCCTGTGTTAAAATGTTATGTTAACAAATGATCGACAAGGATCGATAGTGAAATAAAACATATTTTTTTAAATTTAGTGAATATTTGATTCTTTTATTTAAATAAGAGATATTTATATACTTGGAACGTAATAGAACAACAGTTCGACCGAAGAAGTACCACATCGGCCCTTATAATCCGCTGTAAAACAATTTATGCAGCACTAAAAGATATGTTGAGTTGTTGTGATATTTGACCTGGCCATCTTTTAACGCTGCATACTCTACTAGCTCTCTAGTAGTACTATTTATTTACTGTAGTTTTTTTTACACTAAACCGTTTTTATTCCCAATTTAGATTCAAATACAATATTAGATTGTAAAGTATTTAAATACACTTAATATAAATGTCAAGGGTACAATGTAAAATCAGTATATCGCCTTTGAGCGGCTGTTGGTTAACGTTGACCATAAGAAAAAAGCCGGCGGAAAAATCTCTCAGCATCTACAATAGAAGTAACGATAAATAATCGTTTATTTACCTAGTTACTTTTTTACATGAAAAGAGTAGCAAACGAGCATGCAAACCACCTGATGTTAAGTAGTCGCAGCCCATAGACATCCACGTACAACCACGAACACGAC
>DWON01011216.1:0-10318 GCA_018251015.1 Phocides pigmalion okeechobee
AACGCTGGCGGATTATTTTGTTCTACCCACCAACATATTAACAAGGATTGAACAATATATAGATCCAATTAGAAAGATTGTGGTAAGGCATATGTTCACAAGGCCTCTCTTATTATTTTTATTTGTAGCTATTATATATAATATCCATATTCCAAGGATAAGTAAGATGCTGGATTATCATTTTAAGACACATGATGTCAGCATTGTTTATAATATGTGTGAGATAAAATATCATATGTTCAAACTGGTTTGGGTTGATGTAAATATTACGTAATACGCATGTATGGGGTACATCACGACTTTAGATTATATTAGAGGTATTTCTTTTGTAAGTGAGTGAAATTGTAGACTTTGATTAATTGATTGTGATTTTTTAAATTAGTTATTGCCCTATAAAAGAGAAAGTAAATTAAGAGAAATGGAAAAGATTTTGATCTTTTCAATTTTTTTTAATTTACTAAGTCTGTAAGTACTTAAACTTTAGAAGCTTACTGCATAGCATAGCTGTGTTTTATGTGACATAAAATTTGTGAAATATAATTATGTTCATACTTGAACCACATCATTCAGTGGCATTCAGCTAAAAAAGAATTGTCGGATGCGACATAAATTATCTTTAACAATGACTGCGGCGTGCATATATTACATCGAGTCAGGATTGCGGGAGGCGGCCCTAAACTGGAGCTCTTATCTCTAGATTGAAGATACGTTGAAATTTCATACAAATTTTGTATTTTTAGCATCCGATCACATGTACGAATAAACAGACGTTTTGTTCGCCCGTAATCCACACAGATTAGTACATACGACACAGGCGTGTACAAACCGCGAGCGCGTTGCGCCACGCCAATACACATTAGTGTTGTAGTGTCGCGTGATTTAGCTTTCGTACATAGTGGGCGAAGTTGTAGGTGACGGCGGTTGATTGCAGTGCTGTTCCCGCGGCATACGTGCGCGGCGGCGCGCGACAACACCATCGACCTGCTGCACATGTTCCGCGACTACCTGCACTACCACATCAAGTGCTCCAAGGTGTACGTGCACTCGCGCATGCGCGCCAAGGCCGGCGACCTGCTCAAGGTGCTCAACCGCGCGCGGCCGCAGCTCACCACCAGGCCCCAGGAGCGGAAGACTATCACGTATGTCCTCCTTCTTGTACCTCTTTAAATTAACGACCCCTATGGTGCCACACTACTGTACTTTCCACGCTAGATAGACATTTGAATGGGACATTTAAGTTTCCATTTCGTTCTGAGGATTATTTCACGTATTTACTTTTATATGTGACTATAACACAAATTATGTTTTATTTAATTATAAGATATTTACACATATATAATGAATGTTACAATATGAAAAGTAATGGCTAATGTGGATCAGGATATAAAAGCTAGTGGAAAGACCTCTCGGTGTTCCTTTTACACCTGCCATTGGTCAATATGAAGTGACTCTTAGTGTCAGATTATAACAATAGCAAATTCGCGTCGAGTCCATCTGACATTAAGTCTGACAGCTGTCACGAATTTGAAGTCAACTCCAGATGACTACAACTGACAATTACGATCTGATATGACAACTACACCTTTCCAGGAAAACGCATTTTATTTTATAATTCAACATAATTTGTTAGTACTGCTATCGAATGTCTAATCAATATTATCTCTATATCTATCCAATCTCATAGTATTCATTATGACTCAACTATGTATCTTGGATTTGTTCTTATTGTTTAATGCCGTTGTCTCCAGGGGACGAACATTCGTGAGGCGAGATTGAGTGTTCCGTTCCGGCGGGACCTGGCGCCTCCGGTAGCACCCGCACCGACAGTGTTCACCGCCAGCCTCTGCCGCCCGGAGCTCTAACCGGACTGGTCCGCGTCCCAAACGAAGCCAACAATGTGCGTATTTCCTAAATCCACCGTTATTAACTGAACGATCACGTTGTGCTCCTATATTATTTATCGTATCCGGATGATTGGTCACAAAGTACTTAGGGAGCGATGTCGATTCGATAACTGCGTACCGCAATTACAATTTTATTGCCAAATGTTCTGCTCAATATTTCAAATTTAGATTCCTCTGCAAATATGTTGGCGCTCCACTCGATGATAAATAATTGCGATGATAAATTGCGATTCACTTGTTTTCTGATATTTACACGCGTTGCCTATTGACAACTTGTGGAATTTCTCCAGGCGTGTGCAACAACCATTTAACAACGGTCGTAATCGTGACCTTGTGTATAGTAAAGACTAAAAATTAGTGATTCCCAAGTGGAACGCTAAAATTCGCCATTGACACTGTTATTTATCATCAAGCGGAGTATGATCATGGTAGAACAAGAAATGTGCACATTGTAGTATACATAAATATTTATTGTCAACTCTTGGAGCCTAACCTAGTGCAGTCGATGAAATGAATAACGTTGCCGTAGTTCTTGTTGATGACGAAGTTATGATTTATTATATGAGAGTTCTATTTATAGTGGTGGCACTGTGTCTTTGGTGTCTCGGGTTCCTAACGTTAATGTACCCCCTGACAGATACAAAGATTTACGTAGACCCGTGTAGTGTCCGTCGAAGCGAAAGTTTACTTTAGCTTCGTAATTTTGTTGATGTAAGTTACGCGATTACCGGTCCTCAAGTAGGGTATGATGTATTATAAAATGTAGCCTATACTTATTGTTTCGATTTAAAACACTTGTAAAAATGTAAATCTCTGAAAGATGAGACAGGTATCATGCACAAAGTCTTACGAATTTGTTTATTTTTAATTCTACTCTACTCTACTCCTGTATTTAGTTCCATAACGCTATGCAATATACGAACAATAATAATAAATTAATAAAATTTACACTCTTACGTTTTTAGGTAGGTCCCATTCAATTATTACTATGTAAGTAAAAATGTATAAATAATTCGCAATAGATTCTTCCATAGTAAGAGGAACTCGACGAGTTAAATAATGGCCTTATTTATGGGGAAGTGTGGCTGCTCTGGTTCCGCGGGCGGCCGCTGCGCGACGGCGGCGCTAGTGCGCCCGTTGCCTCTGATTTTTTATTTCGAGTGTCTGTTACATTTTACTAACGTCTAATTATCATATTATTATTGTAGTATTCTTGTAGAGATTGTAATATTATTATGTAAATTTAATATAAAATTTACAAATATTTTTATGTATTGAGATTTTTTATGGAGTCTATCTAACATGGATTTCTTCGAACAAAATCACCGACACCGATCTTTTATGTATGTTTTTTTATTTTTATTTATATTATTTCATTACAAATTGTTTCATTGTACCTTTAGTCTTTAGATAAACTATCTAATTACAGTAAAACAATGTACCTATTCAAAACCATGTAATCTGCAAATCGCTAGTTACATCTCTCGAATTAAAAAATCAGAGTATAATTCAAAGTGCAATTCGTCATACTTCTTCACACTACTTCAATTCCATATGCATTTATTTTAGCTCGACAACGGAGTGACCTCGACTTACTATTGTTAACTTTTTTAAGAGATTTTTTCTTGTGAATTTTAAATGTAGTGTCATCCAATTAATAGCGATCACTGTTTTTATGAATAAAGTGGACATAATTTTGAACAATACGTTTTTGTGTTGCTATTCGCATTAAATTGCTCAACTATATTGAACACCAATGAGCTGGCTGAGAGGAGCGACATTTTTGAGATGAATAGAACATGAAATGTTAAATCTGTGCGTAAAGTTAAAAGTAATATATGCGAAATTAGCGGTAAGGTAATTAAATGTGTTTGGGTGAGATTGTGGCAAATGTCTAGATTTAAAACAGATACGTCCGTCACTGATGAGGCACTATGAATTTTTCGGAAACTAAATGGCTGAAGTCACTGAATTTAATATAATTACGTCCGTTGAAACTGTGTATTTATTACGGATATGCTCTATCCATGACATGTCCCCCTCGATATCTATATGTTAAACTTGCAAGTAGCTGTCCGGCAGATTTTCCTTCAATCATGCCATTATCGGCTTCAGGGCGTATCTGTAGTTTGAATCTATGACTACATGTATATCGAGTCATGGACTGAGAGTTTAGGCTAACGGGATGATTTGCTTAGATGTGGAAAGGTTTTGAAAGTAATTCACTAAGTCATACATTTTAATGAGTCGATAACGTGACGTAAAATAATGTGACATGACAGTTTGGCAAGCGATGTAATGTTTGTTTGGTAAGGATGAAATATAATAAAAACATGTAGAAACAATTTAACTATTTTAAAAAAATGTAGCTAACTTGAATTTTATGTAATTTTTATTTGCAAGATGTATTATTTATGTATTGTAAAGTGTAAGTTAAATGTTGCTTTAAAGTTATTGCTTACAATTTGATCATTGTTTTTACGGTCAGTTTTATAGCGATACTGTGTAAACTGAACATGATCGTTATTTGTGAATATGTAATTATTCTTGTGATCTAAAATCCGTTTATACTGTATTTTTTATTTTCTAGATTAAAGAAAACATCTTACTGCATATAATATTTTATTTCACCTGAGATTATTACACAACATACAAACATATTTCATGAAGTGTACACGTTTATTGATATATGACGTGATACAGTATGCTTCAAGTCTATGCTCGACTAAACCGTCTATCATTAGTGAAAATACTTATAAATGTATACGTTTGTCATAACCTGAAGATTTGAAGTCGTTTGGGAAGTAGGACACAAAATTAGTTTATTCCAAAAAAATACAATTGTATAATTGAAATTGTTAATATATTTTTAAACATGACTTTAATTAAAAATACTAAATAGACTTAAAAAATACTTTCATTAAATGTCTCTTTCCAGAAAATGTGATCATAAAATTACTCTCTCTTTCTATCTCCATTGCAAACGCAAGAGAAATACTAATTCTATCTACTGAAGCTGATTACAAGTATTAAACACTAATGTATCATAGCTTATATATTTTAAGTATTTAATTTATATTTAATAAAGATAAAACCTATGATTACATTCTATTTTTTGCAGGAATACGATTACGTCACAATACAAGCGTCATGATAATGTCGCAGTACAAACTACAAGCATTGCGATTGTACAGATGCATACATATATGAATCAATTTGAAAGGCTAAAATGTTTTTCTAATAGTCTTTATCTCAACACAGATTTGTGATCTTTAAGTATTTCGAACACGATTTATTAATGAAAAAGAAGTAGCAAATGCGCTTATATAGCAAGTGATCACTCCTGCGTAAGGGCATATGTATTCGGCCTCAAATATGATAGATGTCCTATCAGTCTACTGCAGGTATTCTTGAGGAAGTTGGAAGGGCCTCGTGTATCTCTGTGTTACTACATCTCCAAAATTACAACACTGTAAGTATAAGGGAGAAATAATTGGTGCTATGAACTATTATATTATATATTATAATTTTAATATAAAAGTAGCCTAAGTTACTCATTATTACATCAACTATCTGAAAGTGAAAGTCCTATCACAATCGGTTCAATCGTTCCAGAGATTAGCAGACAGACAAACATTTTAAACAATGTTATTTTGGTATATATGCACCGTGTATTCGTACATATGCGTTTAGTAAAAAGCGGTTATTTTGAAATTACTAACAGACATTCCAATTTTATTTATTTGTATAGATTATCACTAGATTACAATCTTGCTTTATCTGACTATGATTTTCATAAAGCTTTAATGTTAGTCAGTGAAGAGAAATGTGCCTTAGTCACTAAAACATTTTAAAAATCCATTCTATTCCCCGACGAGGTAGGGGAAGTGGGGGACTTGGGCTGCAGCTTGGACAGGTGCGCCACCTTGGTAGCGAACTTGACGAAGTTGATCCCGGACACCTGCGGCTCAGGTTTTTGCCCACCTTCTGGTTGGAATGAAGCCTCCAGTGAACCTGTACACAGAATATGGCGAGCTGACAAGAAAAGGTCACTCATTTAATTAATTAACGTTTGATGTTTTAATACATTCAACATAAAAACCTAACCAAGTTATTTTTGGAAACTTAAGTTTTTACTCATTAAATATCATTAAAAATTTGGTTTGCACTTTAGTTACGTTTTCTAGGGCAAAATATAGCATTAATAAGTTTCTTATAATAACTATATTTTAAGTAGTGTAGTTCGTATGTTTTTGCCTATTAATTTGTAAAGTTTTATACTTGTGCAATAATAGATACTTTGTGAATTTCTCGCTGTCGCCTACAGTTTTACCTTATCCAGAGGCAATTTTTAGAACATAATTAAAACTAGCGAACCTGGATATTTAAGTTTATTTGTAATATTAACACACTGAAATTTATCTTCAAAGTCGAAAACAGACTTATTGGTTATACACTCGATTGAACTTTAGTTCGAACAGGAAGGTTCTACCGCCGTCCTCATCTACCGGTTACGCTTACAAGCGAGGCGACGTAGGACTAAGCGATCTTAGTCCTAAGAAATAGCAATGGTGTAGTATATTCATCTCACGAGACTTCAATCATCTTTGACTTTAGGTTTAGAGGTCCATAAGCCTCAATCTCTACTAAATAACATTACAGTCTATGGGCTGCAGCGACCAATTAACAGGTAATTTGCAAACTTTACTACCCATGTAATATAATCTTACTTTGTTGTGGAGACATTATGGAGCTGGCCTGGGACCCTGGCTGGTTCTCTCCCTCCATGGTGTGCGACTTCTCGTGCAGCAGATCCAGAGCTAGCAGCGTGCACAAACGACGCTGTTACAGGAGCTTAAAGATTATTACAATAAGAACAGACTACATGCGCGCCGTTCCCTATCTTATCGAGAAAAATAATGTTGGTACAGTAAATAAATGCGATGTTCATTTGATTACACTTGGAGCACTTTCCTTGTTCTTAGATTTATCATTATGTAAACTGAAAAGTATAAACATAAGTATAAGTAAGAGAGTATAAATTGTATTCTTATTAAAAAATTAAGATTGACTTATTAAATGTTGAAAGAAAATAGTTGGTTTTATTAACACAATTATTGATTATAGAATAGTGCCTATTAGTGTTACATTTGAGTTATTTGCATCGTACAGGGTGAAACTTAAGTTAGCGAATTGTGTAGTTACGTCGTTCCGAACATTTATTTAAGATTGTTAGTAATAAATAAAAACCGAGAATTATAAGGAGAAAGAGTAATCGACGTATCACGTAGTGGACAAATAACCAACTCGATTTTACGAGATTACTACCGCCAGACATTTATTTATATATAGATTACTATAGGACGGTACTCGATACCGAACCTAAATAGTTAAAATTCAAATGAACAAACAAAATCAATGCCTGATGAAAATAATCTCTTCGCCGTTATAATAATACCAGCAACAACCACTAGCTGCTAATGCTTTGTGTAAAAAAAAAATTTTCTAAATTTATAGTCATACGCTAGGATATCTAGAATTACATTACACACTATCTACCCCACCCAGCTTCGCTCGGGTAATTTATATTTTCTTACATTAGAAACATGTATTTCGAACGACGACTGAGTTACTAAATTGAAATTAATTATTTGCCCAATTTACAAAAAAAAGACTAAATTTATTATGCACTAAAACTAACTAACTTCCTCAGGAATCATTCTACCTGTTGTTAAAAACTGTGAGAAAATCCGTCCAGCACTTTTGCGTTTATCATGAACAGACCGACAGACAGAACTACGTGGGACTTTGTTTTATAATATTTAGAGATAATCAGAAAGCTCCTAACTTCATATTTGCTAGACCAGCGATCGAAATCAGGAAATATTAATATGTATTATTGTATAGATATCCTAATATATGTCTATAAATGTAGGTTTCAGCGTTCGATAAAAAACCAAGTGGAACTAATTTTGTAGGTACCTAAGACGTAACTAGTATAGCTGTTAGCATTTTGTGACGGGTGACGTGAACTAGCGAAGAATGTCCAAAGCAGTACATTTATAATGTCCCGAGCTCATGCATAATAAAGTACGAACACTGTAAGTGCTGTTCAAAACTCGGTCGAGAGGCCGTGTCGCATAAATATTGAAAGAGCCACGAAATAATACCAGTATTGGCTTTCGGGGATTAATGTTGCAGTTGGAAATTTTGTGGCGTTTAGATACCTATCAATCTACTGTAGTTCGTTTTATCAAATTAAAAAAGGAGAAGTTTCAAATAAACAGAGATATCAAAACTTTGATGAATTCTTATATTCTTAATATCATGGCAGGGATTTTTTGCACACAGTGTCCCCAAAGGAAATTTTGAAAATGCCTAAAATTTGCCATGAAAACTAAAAAACATTTAAAAAAGCTATTTTGGTAACCCTTGCAATATTTTTGGATTTTTATTAATAGGTCAGAATGATTCAAATACAAAAAATGATGAACTTACAATTTCGAAAATCAGCTTGCCCCCACAACACAAGTGACAAAAAAGTTCTGATTATGGGAAAAGCAACAGTAACTTTTTCTCTTTTCTCAAATAGAGCAAAAGGCTTTCAATACGTCGAATAGACCTTTGATTATTCTTTAAACAACATAATTAATTTAAAGTAATTAGTTTGTGCATCGAATGTCTTTTCCGTCCTTTCGTACGAAAGCCTTTTGAGGTCTGTATGATCTATCCGATAGTCGTCCAACCAAGCGCCTTTTTTGTTTTTTAGTTATGAAAATAAGATAGCGAACATGCAGTCCAGCTAATGGTAAGTGGTAACCCCGCTTATTAATATATTTAACCAACTCTTAATAGAGCCGAAGTCCCATGAATTCAATCACAGTTACGTTCCTACTTCTAAAGCTTAAGATGGCCCATATATAAATCATTAACCACACCATTCCTAAATCCTTTCCTTTCCTAAATTATTTTGTTTGTGTACATGAGTTAATGTCAAGAAATGTTCTACAGTACAAATTTCAATTATTTTTATGACTTTGACGGTTAACCTAGAGAAAGGTAGGTACTAATTATCTTTGACCCTCAAATTACCATCCTTAAGAGACATTGCATCCATCTTAGAGTCTTGTATGGTCTCCAGCTGTTGACGAAACTTCGTGGTGATTTTCCGGCGCTGGTAATCTGCTTCAATCTGCTGTTTAGTCCTCGGGATTCGGAAACGGAAACAGCAACACACCATTACAACTAAAATGTTAATTCATGCGCAACTTGATAACTTGCTACGTTAATTAGTTTAATATGTGTGCACATACTTACTCAATGAGGTCATCCCTGCTAAACATAAAAACACAACTTGCCATACCCTTAATTCCCCAATGATCGTTTTTTCGAGCCATTCAGGCTCTTCTGAATTTTTTATAACATCCATTATAGGATCCATTGTTAAAACAAATGTGTGATAATAGTTTAATATATTACAAATAGCGTGAACTAGATAAACTAGGACAGAGCGACTGGTAAGCGTCCGCAAAACACTCCAGTTGAAATAAAAACTAATTGTCCCAATTCCGAGGAGTGCTTGTTAATAGCCACACCTAGTATTATGTTATCAACCCCGGCACTCCCCTTGAATTCTCATTTTAATTGAAGTCGCGTTATCCACAAAACATTCCATTCATTTCATTCAGTGCATTTGATGTAAAACTTTTATTGTAATACTAATAGTGTGCATATTGTTTGACGAAATTGTAGCCAAGTGCGGAGCAACGTATTTATATGGATTTAAATTTCGCGGGTGTACCTTGCAGTATTTTAGTGTTGCTACTAGTGTAATTTATTGAAAAGTAACTAAACGGAACAGTGAATTTAAATGAGGTTATTGAAAGTAAATCATGAATTTCGGTAAAAAATATTAAGAAAACTATTAATAAAATATATTTGTGATATTCAAAAGTAAAGGTGGAGGTTTGAAGAGATATAATATTAATCGATCTTTGAATCAATGAATCAAATTAGAAAATGGTAAAAAAATAGTATAATACAATAATGTTATTATTTTACAATAGTATTTAAAATAAATTTGAAAATAATGAAAATAGGTGGACATTGAATTTATGAATGAACAATCTGCTGTACGTTGTGTTTTTTTTTTGTAATGACAACATGCGTTCGATCGTTTCTCTCTTTCGTTTGAAGGCTGTTTCTGTTTCACCTTCCCGCAGAAAATAGGGTGTCGAATCTGTCCTATAACCTCCGATATATTTATTACTATTTAAGATCGAAGATGCATCATTTATGATAATTGTGGTATAATTCGTGTAAAGGCTGTTCTAAGTGATGTTGTGTAAGATCGTTTGTGTTCTTGCGGTCATTCTGTAGCGTTTTTAAAAATTAAACATGGCCTCGAACCGAGG